>CM033474.1:257069522-257118863 GCA_019447015.1 Hymenochirus boettgeri | reverse complement strand
GACGAGGAAATTTCAGCTTTCACGGACTGACCGTAGTAGCGACTATGGTCGTTCGTCAGCAGTATGGGTTGGTCGGGAAAAGCCAAAACTTGAACGGTAATGGGTAAATCCTGTCATGGAACGACAGGATTATACCATTATCATTCATATGTATGGTCACCTTTAGTCCTTACCTTGTTTTACTTTCCCTAACTCTTGAAATGTTTACTCAAAAGTCTCCATCGACAATCCTCTTCATCCTTCTCTCAGGATATGTTAGGGGTGGAGAATTGTAACTGGATATTTGACCCTGTGGTAAAAAGTTTAACAGATTTTGCCCCACAGAGTTGGAGAGATGTAAAAGGATGTGGGGAGTAGAGATCTGTACAGGATATGGGCTCCAGGGGTTAGAGATCTGTAACAGGATATGGGCTCCAGGGGTTAGAATCTGTAACAGGATATGGACTCAGGGGTTAGAGATCTGTAACAGGATATGGACTCCAGGGGTTAGAGATCTGTAACAGGATATGGGCTCCAGGGGTTAGAGATCTGTAACAGGATATGGACTCCAGGGGTTAGAGATCTGTAACAGGATATGGGTCCAGGGTTAGAGATCTGTAACAGGTATGGCTGGAGTCCATATCCTGTTACAGATCTCTAACCCCTGGAGCCCATATCCTGTTACAGATCTCTAACCCCTGGAGCCCATATCCTGTTACAGATCTCTACTCCCCACATCCTTTTACATCTCTCCAACTCTGTGGGGCAAAATCTGTTTAAACTTTTTACCACAGGGTCAAATATCCAGTTACAATTCTCCACCCCTAACATATCCTGAGAGAAGGGATGAAGAGGATTGTCGATGGAGACTTTTGAGTAAACATTTCAAGAGTTAGGGAAAGTAAAACAAGGTAAGGACTAAAGGTGACCATACATATGAATGATAATGGGTAAATCCTGTCGTTCCATGACAGGATTTACCCATTACCGTTCAAGTTTATGGGCTTTTCCCGACCAACCATACTGCTGACGAACGACCATAGTCGCTACTACGGTCAGTCGGGAAAGACTGAAAATTTCCATCGGTCGTCATCGGCTCCCTTTACTTTAGCAACGACCGACCGATCCCCGTACCGTGTTCCCGAGCCAATGTGCTACGGAGGAAGAGGAGTGAGGGGAGTATAATTGTCCTTTAACACTAAATGGGAGCTGGGTCTAATTAGAGCAGCAATATGTAGACAAATGTAACAGAATATGAGCCCCCAGGGGGTAGAAAGCTATAGCAGAATGTGGGCAGTGGATAAAGAGATGTAAATGGATTTTTGCCGATTTAGGTCATCAACCTGGGTTCTCCATAGCTTTGGATCGAGAGATATGCGAGTATAATTGTTCTATGTCCTGCTCATGCATTGCCACTCTATTGTCTTTTTTTACCTCTTCGGACAGGAAGGCAGGTTCTCCCATGGAAGCCATAGCACAGGGGCCAATATTCAAAATACTGTCACACACCTGTGTAGGAGAGAGTTAATGTTATTCACTGTACAGATGATTGAGACCTATAAACACAGTCAGGGTGGAAGTTCTTGTGATGGACTGCCTGACAGGTCTCGCCCGGTTGAACAGAAACACGTGAGGGTACAGGGTCAGTAGATTCCCAGAAAGCTCAGTTTTAATAAACTTTAGATTTCCACTGGTGACCACACAGCACAAAATGGGATCTCAATGTATTATGGTTCTACAAGAGCATTAGCATTAGCCACAGTGCGGATCCAGCATTGAACACACGTGTCCCACATACAGAGGTGGCTGATCTATCCACCCTTTAACTTGCTGTGTTTTTTGTCCTATTTCATTAATAAGGACACAGATATTCCCCATTGCAACCCTCACCCCGACTTTACCTCAAATGAGTAAGTGGAGAGCTGTGTGCCGGACTGCATCTCACTGCCGTACACCTCAATCTCATCAATCTCGTCAAGGGCTTTACCACCTGTGGGGTAATAGGAAGATCTCACAAAGCAGCCACAGCAAAGGGCTGATACTGTACAAAACCCTGTTACTGGGTCATTAACTTTGTCCTTTAATGGACCAACAAAAAGAGCATGTGGCACGGTGTCATTGTGTTGGATGGATCCGATAGGAACCATTTATGGAAATGAGCCAATGAGAAGGTTGGAGGAGGTCTACTCACCGGGACGGACCTGACCCATGTCCACCCGTTTCTTCTTATTAGGAGGTTCATCCTGTAACAGAATGGAAATTATTTAGCCCTAGACTTACACAGAGAGCCAAACTCCAACAGCAGCTGCATTTGGTTTTACTGGCAACCTAACAAGTGGCTGAATAGTGACAACATGGAACACAACAAATCCATACACCTTAAAACACAGCTTCTTACCTGTTTATCGGGGTCCTTGCTGACTCCAGATGGCGAATCTTGAACCTTTTCCGTGTATCGCAGAAGAAGAGAGTTTCCGAGACGCGACCCCAAAAACAAGTACCCAGGCTCCATTGGTGTCATCTGCAAGAAGCAAGTCCAAATATAAAAGGTGGGTATGTCTTTAAAGGGACAGTTCAGTAGAAATTATCAATATTTGTTAAATTGTTAGTTTGTGTAATGCCTTCTTAGTTATTCTACATATTCTCTCCCATTTTGAAAAATCAGTTGATTTCATACCCTTTACTGTTCTCTGCTGTTGACATTAGTGAGCTGACATTTCAGGTTCTAACAGACCTTTTTTTTCCCAGGATGCACCACATCCTTGGAATGTTCCTAACAGTAATTTCTATTGATTGGCTGTTGGATGGGTCAAACATGCTCAGATCTCTACTGAGCAAGTGAATCAAACTAGGAGCTGGGTCAAGGACAAGACCATAACGGTCTCTACTAGGGGTCCTGTAAACAGGAAGTCAGTATTTCGGTTGCATTTATTTATACACATACACAATGCTGAATGGGCAGATTAAGGTCATTGGGATAAAAAATACTGCTCTTTTTTCTGAAAAGTACATGTATTTGCACTGAACTTCCCCTTCAACATTGTCATTTCCATCTGTATAGAGCCCTGACCAATGGTTAAAAGTAAGGACCCAGCAGAATCAAGCAAACCTTGAAGTGGTTGCTGGGCTTAAAATAATTTGGCCAAGTTATTGAACTAATTGCTTTAATTTATCCAGAGAGAAAGGCAGGCTTTTTTTAAGTCGTAATACAATGGTAATATAAAATGTAAGCAATTCAGTTGGATGTGCACTAGGCTTCTATTTTTTTTGTGTATTACATTAACAGGGTTAATCAATAAAAGTTCTTATCGCTAAAAAAAATTTCCCCAACCAATCAGATGTTAGCTTTCAAATGTTAAATAAGATCTGATTGGTTGGGGCAAAAGTAGCTTTATTGAATCTCCCTGTAATTTGGTCACTTGTTGCACTAGTGAATGTATACTATCCTATTTATATATATATTTTGCCTGGACCACTGGAGACCTGACATAATGCACAGCAAAACCTGACAAGCCAAGCACAGTCCAAAACCCAGTCCAAAAAACCTGCAAGAGCAAATGGAACCGTATTTTCACACTAACCAGACGCGTTTTACAATCTAACCTTCTGCTAATAGATACACGTTACACACCATGCACAGACATATTACACACTAACTTTTATCTATAACCAGACAGGCCAGTAGGTGGATGTGTGGCGGTGCGTGATCCACGCCACTGCCACAGTAAATTTGGTTGTGGCTTTGTGTGTGTGTGTGTGTGTGTGTGTGGGGGGGGGGGGGCATGGCTTTGTTTAGGTGAGGAAAAACTTGATAATTTTGTATTTGAAAACATTTATACAGGTCTCCAATGTTATAACATATGTCGGTGCAACTGGTACATTACATTAGAAATCCCTACCTTACTTTCTCTAGAATAAAAGATGTTGGTCAAAAGATTTGTAAAACTGCCACCACCAAGGTAGACTCTTTCTATATATAAATTGACTAAGCACAAACCAGTAACGCCCTACTGTGAGGGGACTGCAACATTCAGGGCAAACACACATAGAACTATAAAGGATATGCCAGGCACACTACTATATACAGTAAAATAATACTTTATTATAAAATCATAGGGTAAAGCGGATTTAAAGGGCATGTCCACCCTTAAAAATTACTTTGATATGCTGCTCCCCCATGTCTGGTAGCCCCAACCGCATGGTTAGTATTTTCCAAAAGCCCCCCAAACTCTTACTTACCTCCCCTCGCTCCTCCGCTGCACTGCCGGCCCTCTGCTTGCGAGAATGCAAGTCGCGTCTGTGATTGGCTGAACGGCAGCCAATCACGGACGCGGCTGCCGGTCATTCAGTGCAGCGGAGGAAAGAGGAGAGGTAAGTAAGAGTTTGGGGAGCTTTTGGAAAATACTAACCATGCGGTTGGGGCTACCAGACATGGGGGAGCAGCATATTAAAAGGCTTTTACGCTAGGGGGAGGGATAGTAGAACGGGAGGGAGAGGGAGGGGAGGAGAAGGGCTGCAGTACGCATGACAAATATCTACCGGAGGCAAGGTAGCAGGCAGAGCCCTGCTAGCCTCCTGGTGGACTGTTTTTGGGACTTTAGGGGGGGTCTACAGGAGAACCCTATGGAGCTGGGATGTGAGGTAAGGATTACACTACACTACATGGTGGGGCCATTACTGGGGGGGGATTATGGTTTTGGGGGTGGACATGCCCTTTAAAATTCACACATGAACCATCTCTATTGCAGATATATCCATAAAGTGCAGTGATACAGTAGAGATATTAGAGCAGCTAATTTTACTTTAAGGAGGTATACAAGATATATGTGGCTTAAATGTGAGTAAAGAGCATAGCTACCGTCTCCAGTCACATATGCTGCAGCAAGTTTGATTCAAAGGGCATTAGGGCAGATAAGTCCCCTTATATACTGACACACACACACGAGAAAAGAGGAGGAGCAGAAACCACAACCGATGTGATTTGAGGATAAATCCAATCCATTACAGTACAAAACCATGTACTAATGAGTAAAAACAGAATTACTGCTCCAAATGACCTGTTACAGAGCACTAAAAACCTGTCCTATAAGGTAGTGGTAAAGGACCACTACAGCTATTTTCCCCCGTGAATTCAAGAAATATGTAAGATGAGTAGGGAACTGACAGCTGTGAGCAATGTCACCAGACCCAAAAGCATGGTCCCTCCCACCTCCCTTATAATTCTAAATCTCACCCACTGGTCCACTAATGTCAGTTTGAAGGAAGTGAGAACTTACAGAGGTGGTGAGGACACTGGCAGCTGCTTTGTCAAAATGAAATGAACGGACACTGCGCATCCCGTCCGTGATCAGAGTCAGAACGTAGCTGGAAAACAGAGTACATGTAACACTGGTTAAGGGAAAGGCAGTGGGCCTGCTATTTAATATCTAGAACAAGCCATTAGTCTCCCCCACCAGGGCTCTTACATCTCTCCGCCCTTCAAGGAAATCACCATCTTGTCATAGGAGATGAATGCAGCCTGAGAGCAATCCAGGGAGATACGCACACTGTCCTGGGACTCTGTGAACAAACACATAATATCTAATAAACCCGAGAGACACTCGAACAACAACAGGCAAGCAACTAGGTAAACACACAAAAACAACACAAACAAGGGAAGGATAGGAACCCCAGGTATAAGGTGTTACCTGTGTGAGGGGAAGGAGGGGAACCCAGGTATAAGATGTTACCTGTTTGAGAGGAAGGATGGACCCCAGGTATAAGATGTTACCTGTTTGAGAGGAAGGATGGACCCCAGGTATAAGATGTTACCTGTGTGAGGGGAAGGAGGGGAACCCAGGTATAAGATGTTACCTGTTTGAGAGGAAGGATGGACCCCAGGTATAAGATGTTACCTGTGTGAGGGGAAGGAGGGGAACCCAGGTATAAGATGTTACCTGTGTGAGAGGAAGGATGGACCCCAGGTATAAGATGTTACCTGTTTGAGAGGAAGGATGGACCCCAGGTATAAGATGTTACCTGTTTGAGTGGAAGGATGGACCCCAGGTATAATGATTTGCCTATTAGTCATCTTCCCCTTCCAGCTGGATAGAAAACACATTCTATGGAATGTTAGGAAGTCTGGGTACATTGTATATTCTATACCTGGGTTACTATGTCTGTCCACTCCACTGCCAATCTATTTACAGCCTACCGACTCCTGCAACCTTAGGTCTCACCCCATATCCTCTAGACTGCAAGCTCTTTGGGCAGGTTCCTCTCTCCTATTGTATCATGGTATTGCTGTAAGAAACTCATCACTCTGTTACTCATATTTTGTATTACCTGTGTATGTAATATGTATGACTTTGTATAACATGTATTACCCTCTATGTAATGTATGACTATGTAATTGTAAAGCGCCACGGAAGATGTTAGCGCTATATAAATCCATAATAATAATAATAATGTGTTACCCATGTGAGGGGAACGATGGGAAACCCAGGTATAAGTCTTTACCAGTAAAAGGGGGGGATGGGAGAGCCAGGTATAAGGTGTTACCCGTGTGAGGGGAACGATGGGAAACCCAGGTATAAGTCTTTACCAGTAAAAGGGGGGGATGGGAGAGCCAGGTATAAGGTGTTACCCGTGTGAGGGGAACAATGGGAAACTCAGGTGGTATAAGGGACTTACTAAGAGGGAAGGCTGTTGTTCCATTTGTCAGGCTGTTTAGAGACACCCCGTATGGGGGAACACTCTGATTCAGATACAGGAGCGAGTTCACCGCAAAAATAACCACCCCACCTGCAACAAATTTAAAAAAATAATGAAACAATAACAGACTAACACATCCATATTAAACACAACTGTGCACCATTACACATGGAAATGACAGAATAATTTGCACTTCCATTTATTTAATTTTGAAATCTGGCAGATCAGATTGATAACTCTTGAAGATAACGCTCATTCAGATCACCTCCCCCTTCTGGATCCAACATGTACCTGTACCTGGGCGACATGTTGGATGGGACGTGATCATTATCTTCTATTAAATTGTAGTATTTATCAATTATATTTCAGAAAAAGTCCCCGAGCCCCTGCTGTTCCGTAGAGGTCCCCGAGTCCTTGATGTTCCGTAGAGGTCCCCGAGTCCTTGATGTTCCGTAGAGGTCCCCGAGCCCTTGCTGTCATATGGAGGTCCCTGACCCCTTGCTGGAATATAGAGGGTCTCTGACCCCTTGCTGGAATATAGAGGGTCTCTGATCCCTTGCAGTTATATGGAGGTCTCTGATCCCTTGCCGTTATATGGAGGTCCCTGACCCATTGCTGTTATATGGAGGTCCCTGAACCCTTGCTGTTATATGGAGGTCCCTGATCCCTTGCTGTTCTGTATAGGTCCCTGACTCCTTCTTGTTATATGGAGGTCCCTGAACCCTTGCTGTTATATGTATGTATATGTTTATTTATATAGCGCCGCTGGAGTGAGAAGTATATGGAGGTCCCTGACCCCTTGCTGTTTTATGGATGTCCCAGACCCATTGCTGTTTTATGGAGGTTTGTGACCCCATTACCTCACTTAATTACAGTGGTGTAATTGCCACCCGTGGGGGAGGGGGGGCCTGGAGGGCAAGAGGGCCACCACAACCTCTACAATCAGCTGTTTTAAAAGACCAGACCCAAACTTCTGGAACCAAACTGGAAGTTCGGGTACAGTCTTTTAAACAGTTTCAAAACAGCTGATCATAGGAGGGGGGTGGGTCAGGGGCCCAGCCTCCAATCTCACGGGGAGTTAGGGGGGCCAGGCCCCTGCAGTTACGCCCCTGCTTAATTACCTCATAATACCCACTAACAGCCACAAAATACGATACCTCATTACAAATACTAAAAGCAACAAAATACCTACTAATATACCTCATAATACCTACTAACGGCTACAAAATATCTATTAAATTACTTCATTACATCCAACAGCTACAAAATACCTACTAAATGACCTCATAATAACTACTAATAGCCAAACATACTTACAGCTACAAAATATCTCCTAACACCTACTAACAGTGGCAATACACCTGTTAAATTATCTCATAACACATACAGCCACAAAATACCAAGTAAAATACTTTTTATATATGTATTCTGGGCATGCTATTGGATTTTCAGAATTTTTTGGAGATCCCTTACCCCTCCAACTTTCTGACCACGCAGTTTTCCTAGTTAAAGGGCATGTCCACCCCCAAATCAAAATTTTCCCCAACTGCTGGCCCCTATGTTTAGCTTTGAAAAGTTCTTACCTTACATTCCTGCTCCCCATGGTTCTCTTGTAGTCCTCATCCAAAGTCCAGGAAACTGAAGTGCAGTGGATGTCTTCCTGTCTAAACATCTCTGCCTTGTTTGAAGCCTCCGGGAGGGATGCAGACATGCGCAGGGGAACCCTTTCCCCCCCCCCTCCCTCCCTGCGGATCAAATATTCACACGCTTTCTCCTAGCGTGTCAGGCTAAAGTCGTAATACCCTTTAGTGCTGCCCACCCCCAACCGCTATAGGAAACCTAAAAAAAACCTTTCGGATATTTACTTACAGGCACTTCGCTCCCGCGACTTCTTCTTAGCCGGCAGCCGCATCTGTGATTGGCTGACCGGCAGCCAATCACAGACACGGCTGCTGGTCAGGCCCCTCTCTGCTGTTTCCTGTTAGCAGAGAGGGAGAAGGAGACTCGCTGGAGCGAACGGGCTATAAGTAGTTATCTGAGCATTTTTTTTTTGTTTTATTATAGTGGTTGGGGGTGGGCTGCCATACCTAACATTATGCCCAAAAGTGATTTTTCCAATGGACATGCCCTTTAAACAGTAGGGGGAAAAAACCATAACCAAATCTGCACATTAACACCATATTTGCCCCATGGGGCCCTAACTCATCATTGTTGTCATGATTCCAGTTACTTACCAATGGGCTTTGGAACTGCCAGCGCCTGGGTACAGTCATAGGGAAGGTTTGTGAGGGACCAGATGACCGGATGAACTTTCTGTAGGATATTAAGGGAAATGGCTACAATACTGCAGGTGTCCTGTCGCACAGCAACCCGGCTAAAGCAATGGAAGGGAGAGAGATGGTGGAAAAGGTGCAATTAGTCACTTATAAATCTGCAATACAAATAATAAGGATGTAACTGTACTGGGGGAGATGGTGGAACCGGTAATAAGGATGTAACTGTACTGGGGGTGATGGTGGAACCGGTAATAAGGATGTAACTGTACTGGGGGTGATGGTGGAACCGCTAATAAGGATGTAACTGTACTGGGGGAGATGGTGGAACCGGTAAAAAGGATAGGAGGTACTGTACTGGGGGAGATGGTGGAACCAGTAAAAAGGATGTAACTGAACTGGGGAGATGGTGAACCAGTAAAAAGGATGTAACTGTACTGGGGGAGATGGTGGAACCGGTAAAAAGGATGTAACCGTACTGGGGGAGGTGGTGGAACCAGTAAAAAGGATGTAACTGTACTGGGGGAGATGGTGGAACCAGTAATTAGTATGTAACTCTACTGGGGGAGACGGTGGAACCAGTAATTAGTATGTAACTCTACTGGGGGAGACGGTGGAACCAGTAATCTGAATGTAAATGTACTGGGGAGGATGGTGGAACCAGTAAAGGGATGTAACTTACTGTGGGAGATGTGGAACCAGTTAATCAGGATGTAACTGTACTGGGGGAGGTGGTGGAACCAGTAAAAAGGATGTACCTGTACTGGGGGAGATGGTGGAACCAGTAATTAGTATTTACTCTACTGGGGAGACGGTGGAACAAGTAATTAGTATGTAACTCTACTGGGGGAGACGGTGGAACCATATCTGAATGTAAATGTACTGGGAGGATGGTGGACCCAGTAATAGGGATGTAACTTTACTGTGGGAGATGGTGGAACCAGTAATCAGGATGTCTGTACTGGGGAGATGGTGGAACCAGTAAAAAGGATGTAACTGTACTGGGGGAGATGGTGGAACCAGTAATCAGGATGTAACTGTACTGGGGGAGATGGTGGAACCAGTAATCAGGATGTAACTGTACTGGGGGAGATGGTGGAACCAGTAATTAGTATGTAACTCTACTGGGGGAGACGGTGGAACCAGTAATCTGAATGTAAATGTACTGGGGAGGATGGTGGAACCAGTAATCAGGATGTCACAGTATTAGGGAAAATATGGAACCAGTTATCAGGATGTAACTGTACAGGGGAGATGGTGGAACCAGCAAAAATGATGCACCTGTATGGGGAACCAGAACTCAGCATGTGACTTTACTGGGTAGATAGTGGAACCGTAATTAGAATGCAAATGTACTGGGGAAGATGGTGTAACCTATATAATATAACTGTACCAGGGGAGACTGGAACCAGTAATAAAGATGTAACTGTACTGGGGAGATGGGGTAAACCAGTAGTAAGGATGTAACAGTAATGGGGAGATGGGGAAATCCAGTATTAAGAATGTAACTGTACAGGGGTGATTGGGAAACAAGTAATAAGGATGTAACTGTACTGGGGGAGACGGTGAAACCAGTAAAAAGGATATAACTTGTACTGGGGGAGATGGTGGAACCGGTAAAAATGATGTAACCGTACTGGGGAGGTGGTGGAACCATTAAAAGGATGTAACTGTACTGGGGGAGATGGTGGAACCGGTAAAAAGGATGTAACTGTACTGGGGATGGTAGAACCAGTAAAAAGGATGTAACTTACTGGGGGAGAGGTGGAACCAGTAATCAGGATGTAACTGTACTGGGGGATATGGTAGAACCAGTAAAGGATGTAACTGTACGGGGGGAGATGGTGGAACCGGTAAAAAGGATGTAACTGTACTGGGGGAGATGGTAGAACCGGTAAAAAGATTTAACTGTACTGGGGAGACGGTGGAACCAGTATTAGTATGTAACTCTACTGGGGGAGATGGTGGAACCAGTAATATTGTAACTCTACTGGGGGAGACGGTGGAACCAGTATTAGTATGTAACTCTACTGGGGGAGACAGTGGAACCAGTAATCTGAATGTAATGTACTGGGGGGGATGGTGGAACCAGTAATCAGGATGTAACTGTACTGGGGGAGATGGTGGAACCAGTAAAAGAGGATGTAACTGTACTGGGGGAGATGGTGGAACCAGTAAAAAGGATGTAACTGTACTGGGGGAGATGGTGGAACCAGTAAAAAGATGTAACTGTACGTGGGGAGATGGTGGAACCAGTAAAGGATGTAACTGTACTGGGGAGATGGTGGAACCAGTAATTAGTATGTAACTCTACTGGGGAGACGGTGGAACCAGTAATCTGATGTAAATGTATCTGGGGAGGACGGTGAACCAGTGATAAGATGTAACTTTACTGTGGGAGATGGTGAACCAGTATCAGGATGTCACAGTATTAGGGAAAATAATGGAACGTTACAGGATGTAACTGTACAGGGGGAGATGGTGGAACCAGCAAAAATGATGCACCTGTACTGGGGGAACCCAGAACTCAGCATGTACTTTACTGGGTAGATAGTGGAACCAGTAATTGAAATGCAAATGTACTGGGGAAATGGTGTAACCTAAATAATAAACTGTACCAGGGGAGACACTGGAACCAGTAATAAAGATGTAACTGTACTGGGGAGATGGGGGAAACCAGTAGTATTGATGTAACAGTAATGGGGAGATGGGGAAATCCAGTATTAAGAATGTAACTGTACAGGGGGTGATTGGGACACGTAATAAGGATGTAACTGAAATGGGGAGAAGGAGGAAACCACTAGTAAGATGTAACTGTACTGGGGAGATGGTGGAACCAGTAATAAAGATGTAACTGTACTGGGGGAGATGGTGAACCAGTTATCAGGATGTAATTGTACTTTGAGATAAAGGAACCAGTAACAGGATGTAACCATACTGGGGAAGGTGGTGGAACCGTACTGTGGGATCATGGAACTGGTAATAAAAATATAACTGTACTGTAGAATAGTGGAATCAGAAATAAAGATGTAACTGTACTGGATATGGGGGAAACCAGCAATAAGGATGTAGGGTGTGTGACGAACAGGAGTGCAGCATTAATTTTTAAATTATCTCACTTTATCGGCATGGTCAAGCATTATGGCAGCTCCCACATTGTTTTACTGTCAGGCAATCACAGGGATAAAAAATCCCTGCCTGACAATTCATATAAGACTTGTCTTTTCCATAGCTAACTAATTTTCACAAGTATTCTCAGTTTATTAAATCTGAATTTATAGATATCTTGTAGACGATGATATTCCTTGAGAAACTCGAGATGTTATCCTTCTTAGGCCTACAAACTAAAGTAGCATGTTTGGTATCACTATTGTGTAAAATTAGTTAATGACAATCGTGTTATTATTTTGAATGTAGCGTGTACAGTACATTATATCTTGAGGGTTTAAATTCCCTTCAAAAATAGGAAAAACCTTTCAGGGGCAGAACCAAGCCCACCCCCTCTATAGTCCAGACTGCTCCTATTTTCAGAGAAAGGATAAATTGAGAGTAGGACTGAGCCCAGGAGTTCGTCATAACATCTTAAGGACATCTAGCCATTTGGACAGACCATATATTGGCTTCCATCAGGGACTATCAATTTGGACTTTGGCACTTTTTCCATATTGGATTTACAAGTTTCCTGGTGTTCGTGGACTTTTCAGGTGCCATTTATTTCTAAGTATTCTTTTTTTTTTTTTTTTTTATCTCATTCTACCCTCACCTGTGTGTTACCATTTATGTTCAGTAAGTTAACATGCTATCTTTTAATAAATGATCTAAAATCATTTAAAGGCTAATTGTCCTATTCTGAGTATATCCCAAAACGAACCTGTGTCTTCGAAGTTACGCTACTATAAAAGTATTGTTTAGAAATATATACTAACTGTGTATAGTAATAGGTGTGGATAACCTTTTTCTTACAGGATTGTATAATTTAGGGGGTGTGGATGGTGGAACCATTAGTAAGGATGCAATTGCACTGGGGGGGTGGGTGGAACCAGTAGTAGATGTAACTGTACAGGGGAGATGGAGATACCAGAAATATGGATGTACTGTATGGGGGAGAAGAGGGAAACCATTAGTAAGGATGTTATTGTACTGGGAAAGATGGTGGATCCAGTGTAAGATTAACTGTACTGGAGGGGGATGGTGGAACCAGTAGTAAGGATGTAACTGTACAGGGAGATGGGGAAAAACAGTAGTAAGGATGCCGCAAGGTATGCTAATGCATTGTGTACATTATCAGTCCCTATTAACACACCCTCCATCTCAAGTCTCAAGTCACCACCCCCACCCCCCATTTACTGTTATATGCGGCGGGCGGGGGGCAGGCTATAACTTTCAGCACCGAGGTCGTTTTTATATTCAGGGTATCCTGGTATCACCACACAGAAGACTCTGGCGATATTCCTCTGTCAGCCCCTCTGATTGGTCCTGATTGCAACAACTGAAAGTTTCTGGGATATAATAATCAAGCTTGCCAACATAAGAACCAGCATAGGTACTACAATTAAACTGAAGGGCATAAGGCGGCAGTGAGCGGGCTCCCTGTTTCCATGCTAACCACCTTTAGCTTCGTTCAATCGCATTTGTAGTCACGCATGTTCTGCTTCGTTAACCCACAGTGACGTCCATTATTTTTAGTGGGCAAATGCTGGGTCTTAACGCATCCAAACTGTTTGCATGCCGTGCATTTTTTACAAACACGCTACACACCGGGGGCCGTGTAATGGTGAACGACGCAATCGCATATGCGTTTTAGTGCCTTGAACAACAACCAACATGCAAGCATTGTAGCACGAAGCCTTACTTTAAAAAGGAACATGTTTTAAAGGTACGACATATGTGGGAGTCACAAACCTTGGATTCCCTTGGTAACTGAACTAATGTTCCGTGCACGTAAGAGGGATTCTTGTCTATCTTTCTCACTGGCCATGGGGCATCATAGGAAAGGTTGGCTGGAAGGACACAGATCCTGAGCTCCCCCTACATTGAAAGAAAGTGAATTCAGTTTATTATATTAATATGGTGCCCCCTACACACAGCATATAAGGAGAACTAGTGAAATCTAATTACCTGTTTGTTGAAGTAAGAGTAAACCCCTTGGGGCAGTTTAATATTGTGGAATGGTGCAAAGGTTCCAATGATCCATCAATAGTCATAGGGTGCCAGCGAAGGGCCCCCGCGGGAGGTCCTAAAGCCAGTGATGGTACAGGGCCACCAAAATGAAACCTGGGGCAAAGAAACAAAAAAACAAACAAAAAGACAGTAAATGGGTTGGATGAAATGTCTTGTGCTCATTCATTTTAGAGTAGTGGTACTGCACTACTCTCTGCTTGTTCCTTAACACCCCAAATAACCAAAATATCAGTGAAGTATCGGACTCTGGCCACACGGCCACGGGAGGAGAATCCTCACTGACACTTCGCTCTCTCTTTTGACGCCGAGGCTTCTTCTCCATCTCCACGAAAATTGGATGTTTTGTGGGCCCTGTGAGGGTGGAAGAGGTAAGGGTCATATGGTGTGGAACCTCCCGGTGTATACATTAGTGTCCCCCTGTTCAACTACTATCAACTCACTCTCCTACTACCCCAATAGGGTACCAGGACCTGCAGCCTCATTTACCGACTTTCTACGTGTATTTATCTACTGGGAAAATGTCCAGAAACATCACCTGCAATTATTTTTTTTTGATTGTTTCCCTAGAATATTTAAGGTTGTTTGTGATTCTTAATCACATTTTTATATAATTTTTGCTTAATTCTATTTAACTTAGTTTAATGAATGCCATTTCATTGTTATAGTCATAGGTCACATTATGGTTTTTGATCTGACCCATAATGGCTGGACAAGGACTCAATTTCATCGTTTGTTGTAATTACAACCATGGGCCACTCCTACATAGAACAGAGTTGGGATAAAAAATCATTGCAGAACTGACCTTCTGAACCGAACTTTAAGATTTCCCTTGAGAGTCATGTAACGCCTCATACATGATGAGGCCTCGCAATCTACCAGGACTGTAAATGAAACAACTGTCGTAATTGTTGGAAAAAAGACAGACAGGAAAACATTAGAATGAAACAACTGGCAAAGGAGTGAGAGCAAAATACTCACCCAGAATACTGAACGGCTTCTGTCCCTTTTTTCCTAATCCAACAAGAAGAACTTCTTTCACCAAAGGCACTCTCCTTGCCGTGTGGCTTCTTTCCTTCCTTCCCTCCCCTTGTGGTACTTGGCTGTCCAGAGGAATATCCACAAGGACTCGCTGCCCCGCCCCACAGGAAATTTCTTTCACCAAAAATACCAGCGCCAGTCTGGAAAGTTGATAAATCTTGAAACAATAGAAAAGGAGGGTCATTGTGGTGCTGTGTCAGTGTGGCGATGAGGTCATAATGGTCTGTGTCGGTGTGGCCAGATGGTCATAATGGTCTGTCGTTGTGGCGGGGCGGGCATGGTTGTCTGTCGTGTGGAGGGGAGGGCCATGGTGGTCTGTCGTGTGGGATTAGGGTCATGGTGGTCCGTCTGTGGTGGCGAGGAGAGGGTCATGATGCCTTGTCCAGTGCGGAGGGAGGGTCATGGTGGTTTTGTGTTCGTCATGTGGGGAGGAGGGTCATGTGGTCGGCAGTGCGGTGAGGAGGGTCCCTGGTGGTCGGCAGTGAGGAGGAGGGTCATGGTGGTGTGTGGTGGTTCGGATCATTGAGGGAGGAGAGGTCATGTTGGTCGGTCCAGTGAGGAGGAGGGTCTGGTGGTCGGTCAGTGAGGGAGGAAGGGTCATGGTGGTCTGGTCGGTTAGGGAGGAGGGTCATGGTTGGTCTGTCGGTTATTGAGGAGGGTCCATGGTGGTCGGTCATTGAGGGAGGAGGGTCTTGGTGGTCTGTCGTTGGATGTAGGGGAGGAAGTTCAAATGGTGGTTGTGTCGGGTGTAGGGAGGATGGTCATGGTGGTCTGTCACCGGTGAAAGTGTGAGGGTCATGGTGGGTCTGTCAGTGTGATGAAGAGGGTTATGGTTGGTCATTCAGTTAGGTAAGGATGATGTCATGTGGTCTGTCATGAGGTAAGGAGGTCATAGTCAAGTGTCTAGTTTGAGGAGGGGGTCAGAGACAAACACTATGTTACTAATTTAACTGTTTTAGACAGACCTTATGGGTTAGTTTTAAAGTTGGACTAGAATGGACATGTGACTTTATACAACCCCAATACTAATGTTTACTAGAACGTTACAGCGCTTATGGATTGGTATAAATGTTGACTAGATAGCCGTATGTCTATACATCCTCTAATACCATATTACTTTTGACACACTTTATGGGTAGGGGTATAAAGGTTGGACTAGAGGAACATATGTCTTTATACAACCTCAATATACAAATGTTTACTATGTAACTGTTAGACAGGCATTCTGGGTAAGTTATAAAGTTTTGGACTAGATGGACGACAGTAGGGAAGCAGTTTAAATTGACCTTTGTGCAAGGCGAGCATTGGATCAGTAGGTACGTTATATATATATATAATATCTGCACATCAGGATTACGATTCTCTCCATCGACCCACTAAGAGTCTTGGTTTGTAATTACCAAACCACCTCCATAGCCCCCTTCTTTCTCTCTACGTAAGCCACCAATGGGAAGGCTCAATCCAATAACTGATAGTGTCCTTCTCTGGTCTGCACTCTGCTGGTGTACTTTACGTGGCTCTTCCTTACTGGTGCTGGATAGGAATCCGGATTCTCGCTCCAACATGCTCATCTCATCGTCCCAGAGTGACTAAGTAAGAACAGATTTCTAGTAAATACCCAAAACTAAAACACTGACACATTAGGAGCATTATTCTCATTTAAAAACAAATCTCCTACCAATAATAGAATCATACAGGAAACATCCGAATGACCCACCCCAGAATATCTTGCATATGTATTAAGGGTATCTCCACCAGGGATTGTTGAAATTAAGGGGAATAGAGGAGTCCAGCTATATGGATAGCTATATATGGCCCGTACCAAATGATAGACTATTCTTGTCCATTGGCTGTACCGGGAATAGAAACATGATATCTTACCCTACCTTGTTTCTGGAACACACCCGTACCCCTCTGAGGGATTGTGGCTGGTGAGATCTCCTTGTACTGGGCAGATGGTCCTTGTGGTAAACATTCACTGATGTCCACGATAGACACACAAAGCAATAACCTTTGTATTGCTGAGAACAGAAAACGACAGACACCACAACTATCTCGCAGACATCCCTGATATATACTTACATTTTGAAGGGCCACACAGACAGAATGAACTTGGGACATGCGTCCCCGTCCCTTCACTGCCAGTGTGATACCGTTACATATACAGACAGGAACTATGGGACCGTGGTGGTCGGTCCCCCTCCCACTGCAATGGTGATAGTGACCGCCCGGGGTGGTGCCTGTCTGGGCTCTCTCCGTCCTTCCCTCCTGGCGGGCGTGTTTGTGCACAGTGGCCGGTCCCTCCGTTGAGTTTTTTTCTCCATAGGAGTACTTTTTCAGGATAAACATACAGACTTTTTTTCCCGTCAGCACTCAGAATCACTACATAGGGATCTGCCACAGCACAGTGTATGATGGGGGAGCCCAGATCCACAGGGATGAAATGTAGCTGAGTCACTGAGGGTTAACGAATGTCTATTAGGCATTTGCATTGCAGTAGTCACCCTTACGGTAAATTATGGTTTTCGCTTTAACCCTTACAGTAATGATGGTATTCAACCCTTACGGACAAGGATGGTATTCCCATCCCGGTAATTGAAATGGTGTAATTTAACAGCCTACGGTAATTGTATTTTTTCTTTTTCTTAACCCTTGCATTAATAATAGTATGGTGGTCCGTTAACCCTTACAGTCTTTATTTATTTAAACCTTTACGTAATATTGGTATTCCTTTAACCCTTATGGTACTTATGGTATTTAACTCTAGCATAATGATGTTATTTTGCAATTATGATATTTCCTTTAACACTTTTTACCTGAATTCCTCTCCGTTTAGTCAGGCTACTGATTTGAGTTCATTAATGTGACTACCTTTTATAAGCTGGTGGTGGCTGCAAAGTATCACTATAGAACACTTGTGCACTGTCCCAAGCAATTTCACCAGTGGCTGTGGTGGGCCCTTGATTTTAAATATTTCAAATTCACCTAGAGAACTCTTCCAGGACATTTTATTCCAAATCGCCCTGTGGATTGTTTGTGTTTTAACACAACCTCGCAAAGGGTTTCGGATATTGACTTAATGAGGGTCAGGTAAAGTCACAGAAACAGGCATGACTGGGCACATTCGTAAGACTAGAGAATACCAGTGAAAGACCACTTCTCATTTAAGAATTGATGGAATCTATTGTCTGCAAGGTAGCATGTGGTATAGAGTTTATTGCATATTATAAGTATTGGCTAAGATGGTATTTCTACAAATAATATTGACTCGGTACATTATTACCTGTATAAAAACTAAATACAAACCATCAGCCCAGCGATCCTAAAGGTTAACGTCACATCGCTTAACGTGAATTTAACCCGTTGCTTGTGGGGATGTGCCAGTATCACAAGAGACGCTCATACCCAATATTCCCTAGTAAAGCTGTTCAAATGTCAGTATGTTTACCCCGACCCTGTGTGGCTGGCTGAATCTTTTTACAACTGAATTATCAAGGGTGAATCTCCCAAATAGTCATTTTTCAGCTATATATACCCTGACATAAAACGTCTATGGAAATTCACTGTTTTGGTAAAATAAAGCTAAACTGTACCCTCCTTCCAGGAGCCGTAATCCCTATAGGCGACAACTTGAACTATTACTTATTGTCTCTCCAATGTCCCTCATACACTGGGGGGGCCCTGATTAGCAACCCACTGGTGCTAGCCCATGATTTCTGGCCTGTCTGTAGGGATCTGAGACAATGGTAAACTGAGAGCAATTCACCAACTGCCCATCTTCAAAGACCCTGCAATGGCTACATCCTTACCATGGTGAATCACACGGCTCAGGAGGAAGAAGCCATGACGTTTTGTTTCTTCTTCTTCTTCTGCATGCCGCAGTTCCCCATTCCCCTTCCCCGTCCCTGATAGAAAAGAACACCACCCATTAATAATACACCAGCAACTTTAAAATATGCTTATATAAAAGCATTCACATGTGGCAATTTCCCTGGGAACTTATTATTTGCTATATTGTATCTGTTACTATCCAAATCACCTCTTCTTTCTTGTGGAGATATAACTGGTCCCATATCGTTGGCACCCAGGATTCAACAGGTCGTCACCACCTGTGGACGGATACTCTTCTGCGAATATAAACATTGCTTTAAATACTTTCCCAAATCTAAAGACAGGGATATGAACGATGATTCAATTGTAGGACAATGAACTTAGATTGTATACGTTAAGGGGGCAGAAAAACCTCTGAAAAGAAAGCTCAGGCTGACGCTGCTAGCGCAAAGTACCTGTCACGTAAGAAGTTCTGCTTGAGAACATTTGGACTCACCTGGTAGTACTGAAAAGGGCGCGCCATTCTTTCTTCCCAGTATCCAGAACAACGGACGTATCTCCAGTGTCTGGCTCCAGGCTACTCCTGACTGGGAAAAAAAAACTCCTTTAAATTAAAGAAAGCCCAAATTCCGTTGCAGCTCTCTCTTACCATCCAGGCCATGATCCTGTTACAGCTCTCTATCCCACCCAGGAGCTCATATCCTGTTACAGCTCTCTCTAACCCTCAGGACCCAGTATCTGTTTACCAGCTCTCTACCATCCAGGAGCCCAATATCCTGTTACAGACAGCTCTCTACCCTCCAGGAGCCCATATCCTGTTTACACTCTCTACCCACCCTCTAGGAGCCCATATCCTGTTAACGCTCTCTATCCACCCAGGAGCTCATATCCTGTTACAGACGCTCTCTATCCGCCAATGATACCTGAAGCTCTACGAGAGTATCCTGTTTACCTGAACCTCCGAGCTACCTTACGTCACCCGCCAGAGCCCATATCCTTTTACAGCTCTCTACCCTCCAGAGCCCATATTGTTACTTATATCCGCATGATTGCTATATCGTTAACTAGATCTCTAACCTCAGTGTCCCTATATTCCTGGTCTTACAGTCTCTCTACCCTCCCAGGAGCCCATATTCTGTTTACACTACCAGCCCGGTCCATTGCTTACTTACCCCGCCAGGAGCCCAATCTGTTACAGCTCTCTTCCCCATGGACCATATGCCTGTTACAAACTCTCTACACCCTCCAGGAGCCCATATCCTGTTACAGCTCACCTCCAACCTATCCTGTCGCTCTACCCTCCATGAGACCCCATAATCCTGTTTCATTTCAGCTTTAACGTCACTGCCCATATCCGTGTACAGATCTCTACCCTCCAGACTATCCTTACCGCTCTAACCCTAGCGACCATATGCCTCTTACAGATCTCTAACCCCTAGGAGCCCAATACTCTGTTACACAATCTCTACCCCTAGAGCTCCCATATCCTGTACAGCATCTCTAGACCCCATAGTAGCACAAAAACCTTTAAACCACCATATTCTTTTTACAGATCCTACCCCCTGGAAGCCTTCCACTCTTCAGATCTCTACCCCTGGAGTCCCATATCCTGTTCCAGATCGCAACCTAACCCCTGGAGTCCATATCCTGTTTACACGAATCTCTAACCACCCCTGAGCCCATACCTGTTACAAGATTCTCTAAAACCCTGGGTCCCATATCCTGTTACAAGAATCTCTACCCCTTGAGCCATATCTGTTTACAAGATGCTCCTAACCCCCTGGAGTCCCATCCTGTTACAGACTTCTCTACCCCTGGAGTCCATATCCCTGTTACAGATCTCTAACCCCTGCGATAAAAAAAAAAAATGCCATATCCTGTTCAGATCTCTAACCCCTGGAGGGCCCATAGCTGTGCAGACCTACCCTGCCATATTCCGTACAGATCTCTACCCGACCATTCCGTACGACTCCCGGAGCCCATATCCTGTTACGATCTCTAACCCCTGGAGCCATATCCTGTTACAGATCCATCAACCCCTTGGGGTCCCATATCTGTTACAGATCTCTAACCCCTGGAGCCCCATATATCCTGTTACGATCCTCAACCCCTGGATGTCCATATCCTGTTACAGATCTCGACCGGGCTACCTGTTAAGTCTCACCTGAGTCCATATCCGTTCGATTAACCCGGGTATTCTACGGTATCTCTAACCCCTGGAGCCCATACCTGTTACGATCTCAACCCCGGAGCCCATATCCCCTGTAGCAGACATACTACTCCCCACCCAATCTTTTACATCTCTCCAACCTGTGGGGCAAAATCTGTTTAACCATTTTTTCCACAGGGGTCAAAAATACCAGTTACAATTCTCACCCCTACCATTCCTGAGAGAAGGGATGAAGAGGATTGTCGTGGACTGTTTGAGTAAACATTTCAAAATTTCAAGTTAGGTGAACGTAAAACAAGTAAGGACTAAGTGACCATAGCTAGAATGTAATGTGGTAAAAAATCCTGGTCCGTTCCATACAGGATTTCCCATTAAACCTGTTCAAGTTTATTGCTTTCCCGACCAACGCACTGGCTGACGACGACAATAGTCGCTACTTACGTTCAGGTCGGGAAGATGAAAATTTCCATCGATCGTCGTCAATCGGCTCCCCTTTACTTTAGCAGCGACCGACCGATCCCCCCGTACCGGTCCCCGAGCCAATGTGCTACGGAGTAAGAGGAGTGAGGGGAGTAATAATTTTCTTTAACACTAATGGGAGCTGGGGTCTAATTAGAGCAGCAATATGTATGACAATGTAACAGAATATGAGCCCCAAAGGGGGGTAGAAATCTATAGCAGAATGTGGGCAGGTGGATAAGAGATGTAAAATGGATTTTTTGCCGATTTAGAGGTCATCACCTGGGTTTCTCCATAGCTTTGGATCGAGAGATAGCGAGTATAATGTTTCTAGTCCTGCTTCATGTCATTTGGCCACTCCATTTGTCTTTTTTACCTTTCGGGACGGAAGGGCAGTTCTCCCATGAAGCCATAGCACAGGGGCCAATATTCAAAATACTGGGTCACAAAACACACACCTGTGTAGTGAGAGAGTGTAATGTTATTCACTGTACCCGAATGAGTGAGACCTATAAACACAGTCCAGGGTGGAAGTTTCTTGTATGGACTGCCTGACCAGGTCCTCTGCCGTTGACGAACACGTGAGGTGTACCGGTCAGTAGATTACCCAGAAAGCTCATTTTTAATAAACTTTAGTATTTCCCTGGTGACCACACAGCACAAAATGGGATCTCAACTGTATTATGTTCTACAAGAGCATTAGCATTAGCCCAAGGCGGATCCAGCATTGAACACACGTGTCCCACATACAGAGGTGGCTGATCTATCCACCCTTTAACCTTTGCTGTGTTTTTTGGTCCTATTCATTAATAAGGACACAGATATTCCCCATTGCAAAACCCTCACCCCGACCTTTACCACTCAAATAGTAAGTGGAGACTGTGTGCCGGTACTGGCATCTCACTGCCGTTACACCTCAATCTCAATCAAGCCGTCAAGCTTTACCACCGTGGGGTAAATAGGAAGATCTCACAAAGCACCACAGCAAAAGGGCTGATACTGTACAAAACCCGGTTACTGGGTCATTAACTTTGTCCTTTAATGGACCAACAAAAAAGAGCATGTGGCACGTGAGGTTAGTGTGTTGGTATCCGATAGGAACCATTTATGGAAATGATGCCAATGAGAAGGTTGGACGGAGTCTAACTCCACACGGGACGGACCTGACCCAGTCCACACCTTTTCTTCTTATTAGGGGTTCTCCTTTAAACAGAATGAAATTATTTAGCCCTAACTACAACACAGAGAGCGCAAACTCCAACACCACTGCATTTGGTTTTACTGGCAACTAACAAGTGCTGAATAGTAGACAACATGTACACCCAACAATCCATAACACCTTAAAACACAGCTTCTTACCTGGTTATATCGGGTCCTTGCTGACTCCAGTGGCGAATCTTGAAAACCTTTTTCCGTGTATCCAGAAGAAGTAAGTTTCGCGAGGATCGCGACCCCAAAACAAGTAACCCCATGGCTCCATTGGTGTCTCTGTCAAGAACAAGTCCAATATATAAAAGGGGGTATGTCCTTTAATGGAAGTTCTTAAGAATTTATCAATATTTGTTAAATTGTTAGTTTGTGTAATGCCTTCTTTCTTATTTTCTCATGATTCTCTCCATTTTGAAAAAAATCAGTTGATTTCATAACCTTTACTGTTCTCTGCTGTTGACAATAGGAGCATTGGACATTTCAGGTTCTAAACGAGCCTTTTTTTCCGGATGCACCACTCCTGGAATGTTCTCTACAGTAATTTCTATTGATTGCCCTGTTGGAAATGGGTCACAACTTCCTCATATCTCTACTGAGCAAGTGAATCAAACGCTAGGACTGGGCCGGACAAGACCATACGGCTCTACTAGGGGTCCGTGAAACAGGAAGTCAGTTTTCGGTTTGCTCTTTATTATATACACAACACAATGCTGAATGCAGATTAAGGTCCATTGGGATAAAAAATACTGCTCTTTTTCTTTGAAAGTACAATGTATTTGCACTGAACTTCCCCTTCAAACTCATGTCATTTCCATCTGTATATAGACCTGACCAATGTTAAAAGTAACGCGACCCAGCAGAATCAACAAACCTTAAGTGGTGCTGGGCTTAAATAATTTGGCCAAGTTTTTAACTATTGCTTTAATTTACTCCAGATAGAAAGGCAGGCTTTTTTTTAGTCGTAATACCAGGTTATAAAATGTAAGCAATTCAGTTGGATGTGCACTAGGCTTCTTTGTTTTTTGTGTATTCCATTAACCGGGTTTAATCATAAAGTTCTTATCGCTAAAAAAAAATTTCCCAACCAATCAGATGTTAGCTTTCAAAGGTTAAATAATCTGTTGGTTGGGGCAAAATGCTTTATTAACTCTGTCCCTGCTAATTTGGTCCACTTCGTGTTGCACTAGTGAATGTCCATACCTATCCTATGTTATATAATATTTCCTGGACCACTGGAGACCCTTGACATAATTCACAGCAAAACCTGACAAGCCAAGCACTAGTCCCCAAAACCCAGTCCAAAAAACCTGCAAGAGCAAATGAACCGTATTTTCAACACTAACCATAGCTCTTTTAAACAATCTAACCTCTGCTAATAGATACACGTTACAACAACCATGCACCAGACATATTACAACACCTACTTTTATCTATAACCAGACAGGCCAGTAGGTGATGTGGCGGTGCCCCGTGATCCACCGCCCACTGCCACAGTAAATTTTGGTTGTGGCTTTGTGTGTGTGTGTGTGTGTGTGTGTGGGGGGGGGGGGGGCATGCTTTGTTTAGGGTGAGAAAATCTTGTTAATTTTGTATTGAAAACATTTATAACGGTCGTCCAATGTTATAATAACATATGTTCGGTGCACTGGTTAGCAATATACATTAGAAACCTACCTTACTTCTCTAGAAAAAATAGTGTGGTCAAAAGTTTGTAAAACTTACTGGCCACCACCAAGTAGCTCTTTCTATATATAAATTGACAGCACAAACAGTAACTCCCTACTGTGAGGGGACTGCAACATTCAGGGCACACAACATAAAACATCTAAAGGATTGCGCAGGCACACTACTATATACAGTAATAAATACTTTAGTTATAATAATCATAGGGTAAAGCGGATTTAAAAGGGCAATGTCCACCTTAAAATTAACTTTGATATGCTGCTCCCCCCATGTCTTGTAGCCCCAACTACGCATGTTCTATTTTCCAAAGCCCCCAACTCTTACTTACCTTACCTCCCCTCGCTCCTTCCGCTGCACTGCCGGCCCTCTGCTTTCGAGAATCAAGTCGCGTCGTTGATTGGCTGACGGCAGCCAATCACGGACGCGGCTGCCGGTCATTCAGTGCAGCGAGAAAGAGGTGAGGCTAATTAAGAGTTTGGGAGCTTTTGAAATATCAACCATGCTTTGGGGCTACCACCTGGGGAGCAGCATATTAAAGGCTTTTACGCTAGGGATGGGATAATAGAACGGGAGGGAGAGGGATAGGGAGGGAGAAGGGCTGCAGTACGCATGGACAAATATCACTACTACCGGGGCAAGTAGCAGCAGAGCCTCTAGCCTTCCTGGTACTGTTTTTGGACTTTAAGGGGGGTCACAGAGTAACCCTATGGACTGGGATGGAGTAAGTGATTACACTACCCATACATGGTGGGGCCATTACTGGGGGGGATTTATGGTTTTGGGGGTGGACATCCCTTAAAATTCACACATGAACCATCTCTATTGCACGATATATCCAAAATGCAGTGATACGAGAGATTATTAGGCATCTAATTTACTTTAAGAGGTTATACAGATATATGTGGCCTTAAAATTGATAAAGAGCATAGGCTGACCGTCTCCAGTCACATATGCTGCAGCAAGTTTGATTCAAAGGCATTAGGGCATAAGTCCCCTTATATACGAACACCCACCCGAGAAAAGATGATGCAGAAACCACCAACCGATTGATTGAGGATAAATCCAATCCATTACAGTACAAAACCATGTACTAATAGTAAAAACAGAATTACTGCTCCAAATGACCTGTTACAGAGCACTAAAAACCTGTCCTATAAGGTATGGTACAGGACCACTACAGCTATTTTTCCCCCGTGAATTCACAGAAATATGTAAGATGAGTAGGGACTGACAGCTGTGAGCAATGTCACCAGACCCAAAAGCATGGTCCCTCCCACCACCCTTATAAATTCTAAATCTCACCCACTGGTCCACTAATGTCAGTTTGAAGGAAGTGAGAACTTACAGAGTTGGGTGAGACACTGGCAGCTGCTTTTGTCAAAATGAAATGAACGGACACTGCGCATCCCGTCCGTGATCAGAGTCAGAACGTAGCTGGAAAAACAGAGTACATGTAACACTGGTTAAGGGAAGGCATGGGCCTGCTATTTAATATCTGAACAAGCCATTAGTCTCCCCCACCAGGGCTCTTACATCTCTCCGCCCTTCAAGGAAATCAACCATCTTGTCATAGGAGATGAATGCAGCCTGAGAGCATCCAGGGAGTACGACACTGTCCTGGACTCTGTGAACAAACACATAATATCTAATAAAAACCCAGAGTACACTCGAACAACAACAGGCAAGCAACTAGTAAAACACACAAAAACAACACAAACAAGGAAGGATAGGACCCCAGGTATAAGGTTTACCTGTGTGAGGGGAAGGAGGGGAACCCAGGTATAAGATTTTACCTGTTGAGAGGAGGATGGACCCCCAGGTAATAAGAATTACCTGTTTGAGAGAAGGATGGACCCCAGGTATAAGATGTTACCTGTTGGAGGGGAAGGAGGGAACCCAGGTATAGATGTTACCTGTTTGAGAGCAGGATGGACCCCAGGTATAAGATGTTACCTGTGTGAGGGAGAGGAGGGGAACCCAGGTTATAAGATGTTACCTTGGTGAGAGGAAGGAATGGACCCCAGGTATAAGATGTTACCTGTTTGAGAGGAAGGATGGACCCCCCAGGTAAAGATGTTACCTGTTGAGTGGAGAGGACCCAGGTATATGATTTGCCTATTAGTCATCTTCCCCTTCCACTGGATAGAAAACACATTCTATGGAATGTTAGGAAGTCTGGGTACATTGTATATTCTATACCTGGTTACTATGTCTGTCCACTCCACTGCCAATCTATTTACAGCCTAACCGACTCCTGCAACCTTAGGTCTCACCCCCCATATCCTCTAGACTGCAAGCTCTTTGGGCAGGTTCCTCTCTCCTATTGTATCATATGGTATTGCTGTAAGAAACTCATCACTTCTGTTACTCATTTTTGTATTACCTGTGTATGTAATATGTATGAACTTTGTATAACATGTATTACCCCTATGTATGTATGACTATGTAATTGTAAAGCGCCACGGAAGATTTAGCGCTATATAAATCCATAATAATAATAATAATGTGTTACCCATGTGAGGGGAACGATGGGAACCCCAGGTATAAGTCTTTACCAGTAAAGGGGGGGATGGGAGAGCCATATAAGGTTGTTTCCCGTGTGAGGGAACGATGGGAAACCCAGGTTAATCTTTACCAGTAAAAGGGGGGATGGGAGAGCCAGGTATAAGGGTTACCGTTGTGAGGGGAACGATGGAAACCCAGGTATAAGTCTTTACCAGAAAAGGGGGATGGGAGAGCCAGTGTATAAGGTGTTACCCGTTGTGAGGGGAACAAATGGGAAACTCAGGTGGTATAAGGGACTTACTAAGAGGGAAGGCTGTTTGTTTCCATTTGTCAGGGCTGTTTAGAGACACCCCGTATGGGGGACACTCTGATTCAAGACAGGAGCGAGTTCACACCGCAAAATAACCCACCCCCCTGCAACACATTTAAAAAATAATGAAACAATAACAGACTAACACATCCATATTAAACACAACTGTGCACCATTACACATGGAAATGACAGAATAATTTGCACTTCCATTTATTTAATTTTGAAATCTGGCAGATCAATTGATAACTCTTGAAGATAACGCTCATTCAGATCACCTCCCCCTTCTGGATCCAAACTGTACCTGTAACCTGGGCGACATGTTTGGATGGGACGTGATCATTATCTTCTATTAAATTTGTATTTATCAATTATATTTTCAGAAAAAGTCCCGAGCCCCTGCTGTTCCGTAGAGGTCCCCCGAGTCCTTGATGTTCCGTAGAGGTCCCCGAGTCCTTGATGTTCCGTAGAGGTCCCCGAGCCCTTGCTGTCATATGAGGTCCCTGACCCCTTGCTGGATATAGAGGGTCTCTGACCCCTTGCTGGAATATAGAGGGTCTCTGATCCCTTGCAGTTATATGGAGGTCTCTGATCCTTGCCGTTATATGGAGGTCCCTGACCCATTGCTGTTATATGGAGGTCCCTGAACCCTTGCTGTTATATGGAGGTCCCTGATCCCTTGCTGTTCTGTATAGGGTCCCTGACTCCTTCTTGTTATATGGAGGTCCCTGAACCCTTGCTGTTATATGTATGTATATGTTATTTATATAGCGCCGCGGAGTGAGAATATATGGAGGTCCCTGACCCCTTGCTGTTTTATGGATGTCCCAGACCCATTTGCGTTTTTATGGAGGTTTGTGACCCCATTACCTCACTTATTACAGTGGTGTAATTGCCACCCGTGGGGGAGGGGGGGCCTGGAGGGCAAGAGGGCCACCACAACCTCTACAATCAGCTGTTTTAAAAGACCAGACCCAAACTTCTGGAACCAAACTGGAAGTTCGGGTACAGTCTTTTAAACAGTTTCAAAACAGCTGATCATAGGAGGGGGGTGGGTCAGGGCCCACCTCCAATCTCACGGGATTTAGGGGGCCAGCCCCCTGCAGTTACGCCCCTGCTTAATTACCATCTCATATAACCCACTACAGCCACAAAAATACGATACCCTCACTTACAAATCTAAAGCAACAAATACCTACTAATATACCTCATAATACCTACTAACGGCTACAAATATCTATTAAATTACTTCATTACATCCAACAGCTACAAAATACCTACTAAATGACCTCATAATACACTACTAATAGCCAACATACTTACAGCTACAAAATATCTCCTACACCTACTAACAGGCATACACCTGTTAATTATCTCATAACACAACAACCACAAAAACCAATAAATACTTTTTATAATGTATTCTGGGCATGCTATTGGATTTTCAGAATTTTTTGGGAGATCCCTTACCCCTCCAACTTTCTGCCCACGCAGTTTTTCCTAGTTAAAGGGCATGTCCACCCCCAAATCAAAATTTCCCCCAACTGCTGGCCCCTATGTTTTAGCTTTGAAAAGTTCTTACCTTACATTCCTGCTCCCCATGGTTCTCTTGTAGTCCTCATCCAAATCCAGGAAACTGAAGTGCAGTGGATGTCTTCCTGTCTAAACATCTCTGCCTTGTTTGAAGCCTCCGGGAGGGATGCAGACATGCGCAGGGGAACCCTTTCCCCCCCCCCCCTCCCTCCCTGCGGATCAAATATTCACACGCTTTCTCCTAGCGTGCGGCTAAGTCGTAATAACCCTTTAGTGCTGCCCACCCCCAACCGCTATAGAGAACCTAAAAAAACCTTTCGGATATTTACTTACAGGCACTCGCTCCCCCGCGACTCTTCTTCTTAGCCGGCAGCCGCATCTGTGATTGGCTGACCGCACCAATCACAGACACGGCTGCTGGTCAGCCCCTCTCTCTGCTGTTTCCTGTTTAGCAGAGAGGGAGAAGGAGACCGCTGGCGAACGGGCTTAAGTAGTTATCTGAAGCATTTTTTTTTGTTTTATTATAGTGGTGGGGTGGGCTGCCATACCTACATTATGCTCCAAAAGTGATTTTTCAATGACATGCCCTTTAAAAACAGTAGGGGGAAAAAACCATAACCAAATCTGCACATTACACCATATTTGCCCCATGGGGCCCTAACCATCATTGTTGTCATGATTCCATTTACTTACCAATGGGCTTTGGAACTGCCCGCGCCTGGGTACAGTCATAGGGAAGGTTTGTGAGGACCAGATGACCGATGAACTTTCTGTAGGTATTAAGGAAATGGCTACAATACTGCAGGTGGTCCTGTCGCACAGCAACCCGGCTAAAGCATGGAAGGGAAGAGATGTGGAAGAAAGTGTGCAATTAGTCACTTATAAATCTGCAATAACAATAATAAGGATGTAACTGTACTGGGGAGATGGTGGAACCGTAATAAGGATGTACTGTACTGGGGGTGGATGGTGGAACCGGTAATAAGGATGTAACTGTACGGGGGTGATGGTGGAACCGCTAATAAGTATTTGAACTGTACTGGGGGATGGTGGAACCGGTAAAAAGGATGTAACTGTACTGGGGGAGATGGTGGAACCAGTAAAAAAGGTGTACCTGTACTGGGGGAGATGTGGAACCAGTAAAAGGATGTAAACTGTCTGGGGGAGATGGGGAACCGGTAAAAAGGATGTAACCGTACTGGGGGAGGTGGTGAACCATAAAGGTAACGTGTACTGGGAGATGGTGGAACCAGTAATTAGTATGTAACTCTACTGGGGGAGACGTGGAACCAGTAATTAGTATGTAACTCTACTGGGGAGACGGTGGAACCAGTAATCTGAATGTAAATGTACTGGGGAGGATGGTGGAACCAGTAATAGGGATGTAACTTTACTGTGGGAGATGGTGGAACCAGTAATCAGGATGTAACTGTACTGGGGGAGGTGGTGGAACCAGTAAAAGGATGTAACTGTACTGGGGGAGATGGTGGAACCAGTAATTAGTATGTAACTCTACTGGGGAGACGGTGAAACCAGTAATTAGTATGTAACTCTACTGGGAGACGGTGGAACCAGTAATCTGAATGTAAATGTACTGGGGAGGATGGTGGACCCAGAATAGGATGTAACTTTACTGTGGGAGATGGTGGAACCAGTAATCAGGATGTAACTGTACTGGGAGATGGTGGAACCATTAAAAAGGATGTAACTGTACTGGGGGAGATGGTGGAACCAGTAATCAGATGTAACTGTACTGGGGGATGGTGGAACCAGTAATCAGGATGTAACTGTACTGGGGAGATGGGGAACCATAATTGTATAACTGTACTGGGGGAACGTGGAACCAGTAATCTGAATGTAAATGTACTGGGGAGGATGGTGGAACCAGTAATCAGGATGTCACAGTATTAGGGAAAATAATGGAACCAGTTATCAGGATGTAACTGTACAGGGGGAGATGGTGGAACCAGCAAAAATGATGCACCTGTACTGGGGAACCAGAACTCAGCATGTGACTTTACTGGGTAGATGTGGAACCAGTAATTAAATGCAAATGTACTGGGGAAGATGGTGTAACCTATAATAATATACCTGTACCAGGGGAGACACTGGAACCAGTAATAAAGATGTAACTGTACTGGGGAGATGGGGTAAACCAGTAGTAAGGATGTAACAGTAATGGGGAGATGGGAAATCCAGTATTAAGAATGTAACTGTACAGGGGGTGATTGGGAACACAGTAATAAGGATGTAACTGTACTGGGGAGACGGTGAACCAGTAAAAAGGATATAACTGTACTGGGGGAGATGGTGGAACCGGTAAAAATGATGTAACCGTACTGGGGGAGGTGGTGGAACCATTAAAAAGGATGTAACTGTACTGGGGGAGATGGTGGAACCGGTAAAAAGGATGTAACTGTACTGGGGGAGATGGTAGAACCAGTAAAAGGATGTAACTGTACTGGGGGAGATGGTGGAACCAGTAATCAGATGTACTGTACTGGGGGAGATGGTAGAACCAGTAAAAAGGATGTAACTGTACTGGGGAGATGGTGGAACCGGTAAAAAGATGTAACTGTACTGGGGGAGATGTAGAACCGTAAAAAGGATTTAACTGTACTGGGGGAGACGGTGGAACCAGTAATTAGTATGTAACTCTACTGGGGGAGATGGTGGAAACCAGTAATTAGTATGTAACTCTACTGGGGAACGGTGGAACCAGTAATTAGTATGTAACTCTACTGGGGAGACAGTGGAACCAGTAACTGAATGTAAATGTACTGGGGGGGATGGTGGAACCAGTAATCAGGATGTAACTGTACGTGGGGGAGATGGTGGAACCGTAAAAAGGATGTAACTGTACTGGGGAGATTGTGGAACCAGTAAAAAGATGTAACTGTACTGGGGGAGTGGTGGAACCAGTTAAAAAGGATGTAACTGTACTGGGGGGATGGTGGAACCAGTAAAAAGGATGTAACGGTACTGGGGGAGATGGTGGAAACCAGTAATTAGTATGTACTCTACTGGGGGAAGACGGTGTGAACCAGTAATCTGAATGTAAATGTACTGGGGAGGACGGTGGAACCATTGATAAGGATGTAACTTTACTGTGGGAGATGGTGGATGAACCAGTAATCAGGATGTCACAGTATTAGGGAAAATAATGGAACCAGTTATCAGGATGTAACTGTACAGGGGAGATGGTGGAACCAGCAAAAATGATGCACCTGTACTGGGGGAACCAGAACTCAGCATGTGACTTTACTGGGTAGATAGTGGAACCATTAATTAGAATGCAAATGTACTGGGAAGATGGTGTAACCTATAATAATAAAACTGTACCAGGGGAGACACTGGAACCAGTAGGGGGAGATGGTGGAACCAGTAATTAGTATGTAACTCTACTGGGGGAAGACGGTGGAACCAGTAATCTGAATGTAAATGTACTGGGGAGGACGGTGGAACCAGTGATAAGGATGTAACTTTACTGTGGGAGATGGTGGAACCAGTAATCAGGATGTCACAGTATTAGGGAAAATAATACCATTAATAATAGCACACAGCAACTTTAAATGTTATATATAAAGCATTCACATGTGCAATTTCCCTGGAACTTATTAATTTGCTTATTGTATCTGTTACATATCCAAATCACCTCTTCTTTCTTGTGGGAGATATAACTGTCCACATATCTGGCACCCAGGAGTTCAAAGGTCGTCACCACCTGTGGACGGATACTCTTCTGCGAATGAATAATTGCTTTAAATTACTTTCCCAAATCTAAAGACAGGGATGAAGATGATTCATTGTAGGACAATGACTTAGATTGTATACATTAAGGGGGCAGAAAAACTCTGAAAAGAAAGCTCAGGCTGACGGCTGCTAGCCAAAGTACCTGTCACTAAGAGTTCTGCTATGGAGAACATTTGGACCACCTGTAGTACTGAAAGGGCGCCATTCTTCCCATATCCAGAACAAGGACATCTCCAGTTCTGCTCCAGGCTCTCCTGAACGGGAAAAAAAAATCCTTTAAAAGCCCATATTCGTTGCAGCGCTCTCTACCATCCAGGAGCCCAATCCTGTTACAGCTCTCTATCCACCAGGAGCTCATATCCTGTTACAGCTCTCTACCCTCCAGGAGCCCTATCCTGTTACAGCTCTCTACCATCCAGGAGCCCATATCCTGTTACAGCTCTCTACCCTCCAGGAGCCCATATCCTGTTACAGCTCTCTACCCTCTAGGAGCCCATATCCTGTTACAGCTCTCTATCCACCAGGAGCTCATATCCTGTTACAGCTCTCTATCCGCCAAGAGCTCATATCCTGTTACAGATCTCTACCCGCCAGGAGCCCATATCCTGTTTAGCTCTCACCCTCCAGGAGCCCATATCCTGTTACAGCTCTCTACCCTCCAGGAGCCCATATCCTTTTACAGCTCTCTACCCTCCAGGAGCCCATATCCTGTTACAGATCTCTACCCTCCAGGAGCTCATATCCCGTTACAGATCTCTACCCTCCAGGAGCCCTATCCTGTTACAGATCTCTACCCTCCAGGAGCCCATATTCTGTTTCAGCTCTTAACCAGTCAGCGGCCATTGCCTGTTACAGATTCTCTACCCTCCCAGGAGCCCATATTCTGTTACAGCTCTTCCACCACTCGGACCATTGCCTGTTACAGATCTCTACCCTCCAGGAGCCCATATCCTGTTACAGCTCTACCTCCCAGAACCCCATATCCTGTTACAGCTCTACCCTCCAAACCCCATATCCTGTTACAGCCTTTACCACCCCATATCGTGTTACAGATCTCTACCCCCTCCCTGGACCCATATCCTCTTACAGATTCTAACCCCTGAGCCCATATCCTGTTACAGATCTCTAACCCCTGGAGCCCATATCCTGTTACAATCTCTAACCCCTGAGCCCATATCCTGTTACAGATCTCTAACCCCTGGAGCCCATATCCTGTTACAGATCTCTAACCCCTGGAGTCCATATCCTGTTCAGATCCACTAACCCCTGGAGTCCATATCTGTTTACAGATCTCTAACCCCTGGAGTCCTACCTGTTAAGATCTCTAACCCTGGAGTCCATATCCTGTTACAGATCTCTAACCCCTGAGCCCATATGCTGTTACAGACTCTAACCCTGGAGCCCATATCCTGTTACAGATCTCTAACCCCTGGAGTCCATATCCTGTTACAGATCTCTAACCCCTGGAGCCCATATCCTGTTACAGATCTCTAACCCCTGGAGCCCATATCCTGTTACAGATCTCTAACCCCTGGAGCCCATATCCTGTTACAGATCTCTAACCCCTGGAGCCCATATCCTGTTACAGATCTCTAACCCCTGGGGTCCCATATCCTGTTACAGATCTCTAACCCCTGGAGCCCATATCCTGTTACAGATCTCTAACCCCTGGAGTCCATATCCTGTTACAGATCTCTAACCCCTGGAGTCCATATCCGTTACAATCTCTAACCCCTGGAGCCCATATCCTGTACAGATCTCTAACCCCTGAGCCATATCTGTACAACGATTCTACTCCCCACATCTCTTTACATCTCTCCAACTCTGTGGGGCAAAATCTGTTTAAACTTTTTACCACAGGGTCAAATCCAGTTACAATTCTCCACCCCTAACCATATCCTGAGAGAAGGGATGAAGGGATTGTCGATGGGACTTTGAGTAAACATTTCAAAGTTAGGGAAAGTAAAACAAGGTAAGGACTAAAGGTGACCATCATATGAATGATAATGGGTAAATCCTGTCGTTCCATGACAGGATTTACCCATTACCGTTCAAGTTTATGGCTTTTCCCGACCAACCATAACTGCTGACGAACGACCATAGTCGCTACTACGGTCAGTCGGGAAAGATGAAAATTTCCATCGGTCGTCATCGGCTCCCTTTACTTTAGCAACGACCGACCGATCCCCGTACCGTGTCCCGAGCCAATGTGCTACGGAGAAGAGGAGTGAGGGGAGTATAATTTTCCTTTAACACTAAATGGGAGCTGGGTCTAATTAGAGCAGCAATATGTAGACAATGTAACAGAATATGAGCCCCCAGGGGGTAGAAACTATAGCAGAATGTGGGCAGTGGATAAGAGATGTAAATGGATTTTTTGCCGATTTAGGTCATCAACCTGGGTTCTCCATAGCTTTGGATCGAGAGATATGCGAGTATAAGTTTCTATGTCCTGCTCATGCATTGCCACTCTATTGTCTTTTTTTACCTCTTCGGACAGGAAGGCAGGTTCTCCCATGGAAGCCATACACAGGGGCCAATATTCAAAATACTGTCACACACCTGTGTAGAGAGAGTTAATGTTATTCACTGTACAGATGATTGAGACCTATAACACAGTCAGGGTGGAAGTTCTTGTATGGACTGCCTGACAGGTCTCGCCGGTTGAACAGAAAACACGTGAGGGTACGGGTCTAGATTCCCAGAAACTCAGTTTTAATAAACTTTAATTTCCACTGGTGACCACACAGCACAAAATGGGATCTCATGTATTATGGTTCTACAAGAGCATTAGCATTAGCCACAGTGCGGATCCAGCATTGAACACACGTGTCCCACATACAGAGGTGGCTGATCTATCCACCCTTTAACTTGCTGTGTTTTTTGTCCTATTTCATTAATAAGGACACAGATATTCCCCATTGCAACCCTCACCCCGACTTTACCTCAAATAGTAAGTGGAGAGCTGTGTGCCGGACTGCATCTCACTGCCGTACACCTCAATCTCATCAACTCGTCAAGGCTTTACCACCTGTGGGGTAATAGGAAGATCTCACAAAGCACCAAGCAAAGGGCTGATACTGTACAAAACCCGGTTACTGGGTCATTAACTTTGTCCTTTAATGGACCAACAAAAAGAGCATGTGGCACGGTGTCATGTGTTGGATGGATCCGATAGGAACCATTTATGGAAATAGCCAATGAGAAGGTTGGGGAGGTCTACTCACCGGGACGGACCTGACCCATGTCCACCCGTTTCTTCTTATTAGGAGGTTCATCCTGTAAACAGAATGGAAATTATTTAGCCCTAGACTAACACAGAGAGCCAAACTCCAACAGCAGCTGCATTTGGTTTTACTGGCAACCTAACAAGTGGCTGAATAGTGACAACATGAACACAACAAATCATACACCTTAAAACACAGCTTCTTACCTGTTTATCGGGGTCCTTGCTGACTCCAGATGGCGAATCTTGAAACCTTTTCCGTGTATCGCAGAAGAAGAGAGTTTCCGAGACGCGACCCCAAAACAAGTACCCAGGCTCCATTGGTGTCATCTGCAAGAAGCAAGTCCAAATATAAAAGGTGGGTATGTCTTTAAGGACAGTTCAGTAGAATTATCAATATTTGTTAAATTGTTAGTTTGTGTAATGCCTTCTTATTATTCTACATATTCTCTCCCATTTTGAAAAATCAGTTGATTTCATACCCTTTACTGTTCTCTGCTGTTGACATAGTGAGCTGACATTTCAGGTTCTAACAGACCTTTTTTTTCCCGGAGGCACCACATCCTTGGAATGTTCCTACAGTAATTTCTATTGATTGCTGTTGATGGGTCAACATGCTCAATCTCTACTGAGCAAGTGAATCAAACTAGGAGCTGGGTCAAGGACAAGACCATAACGGTCTCTACTAGGGGTCCGTGAAACAGGAAGTCAGTATTTCGGTTGCATTTATTTATACACATAACACAATGCTGAATGGGCAGATTAAGGTCATTGGGATAAAAAATACTGCTCTTTTTCTGAAAAGTACATGTATTTGCCTGAACTTCCCCTTCACATTGTCATTTCCATCTTGTATAGAGCCCTGACCAATGGTTAAAAGTAGGACCCAGCAGAATCAAGCAAACCTTGAAGTGGTTGCTGGGCTTAAAATAATTTGGCCAAGTTTTAACTATTGCTTTAATTTATCCAGAGAAAGGCAGGCTTTTTTTAAGTCGTAATACAATGGTAATATAAAATGTAAGCAATTCAGTTGGATGTGCACTAGGCTTCTATTTTTTTTGTGGTATTACATTAACAGGGTTAATCAATAAAAGTTCTTATCGCTAAAAAAAATTTCCCCAACCAATCAGATGTTAGCTTTCAAAGTTAAATAAGTCTGATTGGTTGGGGCAAAAGTAGCTTTATTGAATCTCCCTGTAATTTGGTCACTTGTTGCACTAGTGAATGTATACTATCCTATTTAATATATATTTGCCTGGACCACTGGAGACCTGACATAATGCACAGCAAAACCTGACAAGCCAAGCACAGTCCAAAACCCAGTCCAAAAAACCTGCAAGAGCAAATGGAACCGTATTTTCACACTAACCAGACGCGTTTTACAATCTAACCTTCTGCTAATAGATACACGTTACAACACATGCACAGACATATTACACACACTACTTTTATCTATAACCAGACAGGCCAGTAGGTGATGTGTGGCGGTGCGTGATCCACGCCACTGCCACAGTAAATTTGTTGTGGCTTTGTGTGTGTGTGTGTGTGTGTGTGTGGGGGGGGGGGGGGGCATGGCTTTGTTTAGGTGAGAAAACTTGATAATTTGTATTGAAAACATTTATACAGGTCTCCAATGTTATAACATATGTCGGTGCAACTGGTTACATTACATTAGAAATCCCTACCTTACTTCCTCTAGAAAAAAAGTTTGGTCAAAAGATTTGTAAAACTGCCACCACCAAGGTAGACTCTTTCTATATATAAATTGACTAAGCACAAACCAGTAACCCCTACTGTGAGGGGACTGCAACATTCAGGGCAAACACACATAGAACTTAAAGGATATGCCAGGCACCTACTATATACAGTAAAAATACTTTATTATAAAATCATAGGGTAAAGCGGATTTAAAGGGCATGTCCACCCTTAAAAATTACTTTGATATGCTGCTCCCCCATGTCTGTAGCCCCAACCGCATGGTTTATTTTCCAAAGCCCCCCAAACTCTTATTACTTACCTCCCCTCGCTCCTCCGCTGCACTGCCGGCCCTCTGCTTCGAGAATGCAAGTCGCGTCTGTGATTGGCTGAACGGCAGCCAATCACGGACGCGGCTGCCGGTCATTCAGTGCAGCGGAGGAAAGAGGAGAGGTAATTAAGAGTTTGGGAGCTTTTGGAAAATACTAACCAGGCGGTTGGGGCTACCAGACATGGGGAGCAGCATATTAAAAGGCTTTTACGCTAGGGGAGGGATATAGAACGGGAGGGAGGAGAGGGGAGGAAAGGGCTGCAGTACGCATGACAAATATCTACCGGAGGCAAGGTAGCAGGCAGAGCCCTGCTAGCCTCCTGGTGGACTGTTTTGGGACTTTAGGGGGGTCTACAGAAACCCTATGGACTGGGATGTGAGGTAAGATTACACTACACTACATGGTGGGGCCATTACTGGGGGGGATTATGGTTTTGGGGGTGGACATGCCCTTTAAATTCACACATGAACCATCTCTATTGCAGATATATCCATAATTGCAGTGATACAGGAGATGATATTAGCAGCTAATTTTACTTTAAGGAGGTATACAAGATATATGTGGCTTAAATGTGAGTAAAGAGCATAGCTACCGTCTCCAGTCACATATGCTGCAGCAAGTTTGATTCAAAGGGCATTAGGGCAGATAAGTCCCCTTATATACTGACACACCCACACACGAGAAAAGAAGGAGCAGAAACCCACAACCGATGTGATTTGAGGATAAATCCAATCCATTACAGTACAAAACCATGTACTAATGAGTAAAAACAGAATTACTGCTCCAAATGACCTGTTTACAGAGCACTAAAAACCTGTCCTATAAGTAGTGGTAAAGGACCACTACAGCTATTTTCCCCCGTGAATTCAAAAATGTAAGATGAGTAGGGAACTGACAGCTGTGACAATGTCACCAGACCCAAAAGCATGGTCCCTCCTCCACCTCCCTTATAATTCTAAATCTCACCCACTGGTCCACATAATGTCAGTTTGAAGGAAGTGAAACTTACAGAGGTGGTGAGGACACTGGCAGCTGCTTTGTCAAAATGAAATGAACGGACACTGCGCATCCCGTCCGTGATCAGAGTCAGAACGTAGCTGGAAAACAGAGTACATGTAACACTGGTTAAGGAAGGCATTGGGCCTGCTATTATATCTAGAACAAGCCATTAGTCTCCCCCACCAGGGCTCTTACATCTCTCCGCCCTTCAAGGAAATCACCATCTTGTCATAGGAGATGAATGCAGCGGAGAGCATCCAGGGAGATACCACTGTCCTGGGACTCTGTGAACAAACACATAATATCTAATAAACCCAGAACACTCGAACAACAACAGGCAAGCAACTAGGTAACACACACAAAACAACACAAACAAGGGAAGGATAGGAACCCCAGGTATAAGGTGTTACCTGTGTGAGGGGAAGGAGGGGAACCCAGGTATAAGATGTTACCTGTTTGAGAGGAAGGATGGACCCCAGGTATAAGAGTTACCTGTTTGAGAGGAAGGATGACCCCAGGTATAAGATGTTACCTTTGTGAGGGGAAGGAGGGGAACCCAGTATAATGTTACCTGTTTGAGAGGAGGATGGACCCCAGGTATAAGATGTTACCTGTGTGAGGGGAAGGAGGGGAACCCAGGTATAAGATGTTACCTGTGTGAGAGGAAGGATGGACCCCAGGTATAAGATGTTACCTGTTTGAGAGGAAGGATGGACCCCAGGTATAAGATGTTACCTGTTTGAGTGGAAGGATGGACCCCAGGTATAATGATTTGCCTATTAGTCATCTTCCCCTTCCAGCTGGATAGAAACACATTCTATGGAATGTTAGGAAGTCTGGGTACATTGTATATTCTATACCTGGGTTACTATGCTGTCCACTCCACTGCCAATCTATTTACAACCTACCGCACTCCTGCAACCTTAGTCTCACCCCATATCCTCTAGACTGCAAGCTCTTTGGGCAGGTTCCTCTCTCCTATTGTATCATGGTATTGCTGTAAGAAACTCATCACTCTGTTACTCATATTTTGTATTACCTGTGTATGTAATATGTATGACTTTGTATAACATGTATTACCCTCTATGTAATGTATGACTATGTAATTGTAAAGCGCCACGGAAGATGTTAGCGCTATATAAATCCATAATAATAATAATAATGTGTTACCCATGTGAGGGGAACGATGGGAAACCCAGGTATAAGTCTTTACCAGTAAAAGGGGGGGATGGGAGAGCCAGGTATAAGGTGTTACCCGTGTGAGGGGAACGATGGGAAACCCAGGTATAAGTCTTTACCAGTAAAGGGGGGGATGGGAGACCAGGTATAAGTGGTTACCCGTGTGAGGGAACGATGGGAAACCCAGTATAAGTCTTTACCAGTAAAAGGGGGGATGGGAGAGCCAGGTATAAGGTTTTACCCGTGTGAGGGGAACAATGGGAAACTCAGGTGGTATAAGGACTTACTAAGAGGGAAGGCTGTTGTTCCATTTGTCAGGCTGTTTAAACACCCCGTATGGGGGAACACTCTGATTCAGATACAGGAGCGAGTTCACCGCAAAAATAACCACCCCACCTGCAACAAATTTAAAAAAATAATGAACAATAACAACTAACACATCCATATTAAACACAACTGTGCACCATTACACATGGAAATGACAGAATAATTTGCACTTCCATTTATTTAATTTTGAAATCTGGCAGATCAGATTGATAACTCTTGAAGATAACGCTCATTCAGATCACCTCCCCCTTCTGGATCCAACAGGTACCTGTACCTGGGCGACATGTTGTGGGACGTGATCATTATCTTCTATTAAATTGTAGTATTTATCAATTATATTTCAGAAAAAGTCCCCGAGCCCCCTGCTGTTCCGTAGAGGTCCCCGAGTCCTTGATGTTCCGTAGAGGTCCCCGAGTCCTTGATGTTCCGTAGAGGTCCCCGAGCCCTTGCTGTCATATGGAGGTCCCGACCCCTTGCTGGAATATAGAGGGTCTCTGACCCCTTGCTGGAATATAGAGGGTCTCTGATCCCTTGCAGTTATTGGAGGTCTCTGATCCCTTGCCGTTATATGGAGGTCCCTGACCCATTGCTGTTATATGGAGGTCCCTGAACCCTTGCTGTTATATGGAGGTCCCTGATCCCTTGCTGTTCTGTATAGGTCCCTGACTCCTTCTTGTTATGGGAGGTCCCTGAACCCTTGCTGTTATATGTATGTATATGTTTATTTATATAGCGCCGCGGGAGGGAGAAGTATATGGAGGTCCCTGACCCTTGCTGTTTTATGGATGTCCCAGACCCATTGCTGTTTTATGGAGTTTTGTGACCCCATTACCTCACTTAATTACATTGGTGTAATTGCCACCCTGGGGGAGGGGGCCTGAGGGCAAGAGGGCCACCACAACCTCTACAATCAGCTGTTTTAAAAGACCAGACCCAAACTTCTGGAACCAAACTGGAAGTTCGGGTACAGTCTTTTAAACAGTTTCAACAGCTGATCATAGGAGGGGGGGTGGGTCAGGGGCCCCGCTCCAATCTCACGGGGATTTAGGGGGGCCAGGCCCCTGCAGTTACGCCCCTGCTTAATTACCTCTAATACCCACTACAGCCACAAAATACGATACCTCATTACAAATACTAAAAGCAACAAAATACCTACTATATACCTCATAATACCTACTACGGCTACAAAATATCTATTAAATTACTTCATTACATCCAACACACAAAATACTACTAAATGACCTCATATAACTACTAATAGCCAAACATACTTACAGCTACAATATCTCCTAACACCTACTAACAGTGGCAATACACCGTTAAATTATCTCATAACACATACAGCCACAAAATACCAAGTAAAATACTTTTTATATATGTATTCTGGGCATGCTATGGATTTTCAGAATTTTTTGGAGATCCCTTACCCCTCCAACTTTCTGACCACGCAGTTTTCCTAGTTAAGGGCATGTCCACCCCCAAATCAAAATTTTCCCCAACTGCTGGCCCCTATGTTTAGCTTTGAAAAGTTCTTACCTTACATTCCTGCTCCCCATGGTTCTCTTGTAGTCCTCATCCAAAGTCCAGGAAACTGAAGTGCAGGATGTCTTCCTGTCTAAACATCTCTGCCTGTTTGAAGCCTCCGGAGGGATGCAGACATGCGCAGGGAACCCTTTCCCCCCCCCCTCCCTCCCTCGGATCAAATATTCACACGCTTTCTCCTAGCGTGTCAGGCTAAAGTCGTAATACCCTTTAGTGCTGCCCACCCCCAACCGCTATAGGAAACCTAAAAAAAACCTTTCGGATATTTACTTACAGGCACTTCGCTCCCGCGTATTCTTCTTAGCCGGCAGCCGCATCTGTGATTGGCTGACGGCACAATCACAGACACGGCTGCTGGTCAGCCCCTCTCTGCTGTTTCCTGTTAGCAGAGAGGGAGAAGGAGACTCGCTGGAGCGAACGGGCTATAAGTATTTATCTGAGCATTTTTTTTTTGTTTTATTAGTGGTTGGGGGTGGGCTGCCATACCTAACATTATGCCCAAAAGTGATTTTTCCAATGGACATGCCCTTTAAACAGTAGGGGGAAAAAACCATAACCAAATCTGCACATTAACACCATATTTGCCCCATGGGCCCTAACTCATCATTGTTGTCATGATTCCTTTACTTACCAATGGGCTTTGGAACTGCCAGCGCCTGGGTACAGTCATAGGGAAGGTTTGTGAGGGACCAGATGACCGGAGTGAACTTTCTGTAGGTATTAAGGGAAATGGCTACAATACTGCAGTGTCCTGTCGCACAGCAACCCCTAACACATGGAAGGGAGAGAGATGGTGGAAAGGTGCAATTAGTCACTTATAAATCTGCAATACAAAATAAGGATGTAACGTGTACGGGGGGGAGATGGTGGAACCGGTAATAAGGATGTAACTGTACTGGGGGTGATGGTGGAACCGGTAATAAGGAGTAACTGTACTGGGGGTGAGAACCGCTAATAAGATGTACTGTACTGGGGAGATGGTGGAACCGGTAAAAAGGATGTAACTGTACTGGGGGAGATGGTGGAACCAGTAAAAAGGATGTAACTGTACTGGGGGAGATGGTGGAACCAGTAAAAAGGATGTAACTGTACTGGGGGAGATGGTGGAACCGGTAAAAAGGATGTAACCGTACTGGGGGAGGTGGTGGAACCAGTAAAAAGGATGTAACTGTACTGGGGGAGATGGTGGACCAGTAATTAGTTAGTAACTCTCTCTGGGGGAGACTGTGAACCAGTAATTAGTATGTAACTCTACTGGGGAGACGGTGGAACCAGTAATCTGAATGTAAATGTACTGGGAGGAGATGGTGGAACCAGTAATAGGATGTAACTTTACTGTGGGAGATGGTGGAACCAGTAATCAGGATGTAACTGTACTGGGGGAGGTGGGTGAACCGTAAAAGGATGTAACTGTACTGGGGGAGATGGTGGAACCAGTAATTATTATGTAAACTCTACTGGGGAGACGGTGGAACCAGTAATTAGTATGTAACTCTACTGGGGGAGACGGTGGAACCATAATCTGAATGTAATGTACTGGGGAGGATGGTGGAACCAGTAATAGGGATGTAACTTTACTGTGGGAGATGGTGGAACCAGTAATCAGATGTAACTGTACTGGGGGAGATGGTGGAACCATTAAAAGGATGTACCTGTACTGGGGAGAATGGTGGAACCAGTAATCAGGATGTAACTGTACTGGGGAGATGGTGGAACCAGTATCAGGATGTAACTGTACTGGGGAGATGGTGGAACCAGTAATTAGTATGTAACTCTACTGGGGAGACGGTGGAACCAGTAATCTGAATGTAAATGTACTGGGGAGATGGTGGAACCAGTAATCAGGATGTCACAGTATTAGGGAAAATAATGAACCAGTTATCAGGATGTAACTGTACAGGGGAGATGGTGGACCAGCAAAAATGATCACCTGTACTGGGGGAACCAGAACTCAGCATGTGACTTTACTGGGTAGATGTGGAACCAGTAATTAGAATGCAAATGTACTGGGGAAGATGGTGTAACCTATAATAATATAACTGTACCAGGGGAGACACTGGAACCAGTATAAAGATGTAACTGTACTGGGGAGATGGGGTAAACCAGTAGTAAGGATGTAACAGTAATGGGGAGATGGGGAAATCCAGTATTAAAAATGTAACTGTACAGGGGGGTATGGGAAACAAGTAATAAGGATGTAACTGTACTGGGGGAGACGGTGGAACCAGTAAAAAGGATATAACTGTACTGGGGGAGATGGTGGAACCGGTAAATGATGTAACCGTACTGGGGGAGTGGTGGAACCATTAAAAAGGATGTAACTGTACTGGGGGAGATGGTGGAACCGGTAAAAAGGATGTAACTGTACTGGGGGAGATGGTAGAACAGTAAAAAGGATGTAACTGTACTGGGGGAGATGGTGGAACCAGTAATCAGGATGTAACTGTACTGGGGAGTTGGTAGAACCAGTAAAAGTGTAACTGTACTGGGGAGATGGTGGAACCGGTAAAAAGATGTAACTGTACTGGGGGAGATGTTAGAACCGGTAAAAAGGATTTAACTGTACTGGGGGAGACGGTGGAACCAGTAATTAGTTATAACTCTACTGGGGAGATGGTGGAACCAGTAATTAGTATGTACCTCTACTGGGGAACGGTGGAACCAGTAATTAGTATGTAACTCTACTGGGGGAGACAGTGGAACCAGTAATCTGAATGTAAATGTACTGGGGGGGATGGTGGAACCAGTAATCAGGATGTAACTGTACTGGGGGAGATGGTGGAACCAGAAAAGGATGTAACTGTACTGGGGGAGATGGTGGAACCAGTAAAAGGATTTAACTGTACTGGGGGAGATGGTGAACCAGTAAAAAGGATGTAACTGTACTGGGGAATGTGGAACCGTAAAGGATGTAACTGTACTGGGGGAGATGGTGGAACCAGTAATTGTATGTAACTCTACTGGGGAAGACGTGGAACCAGTAATCTGAATGTAAATGTACTGGGGAGGACGGTGAAACCAGTGTAATAATGTAACTTTACTGTGGGAATGGTGGAACCAGTAATCAGATGTCACGTATTAGGGAAAATAATGGAACCAGTTATCAGGATTTAACTGTACAGGGGGAGATGGTGGAACCAGCAAAATGATGCACCTGTATGGGGGAACCAGAACTCAGCATGTGACTTTACTGGGTAGATAGTGGAACCAGTAATTAGAATGCAAATGTACTGGGGAAGATGGTGTAACCTATAATAATATAACTGTACCAGGGGATGGTTCCTCTCTCCTATTGTATCATGGTATTGCGTAAGAAACTCATCACTCTGTTACTCATATTTTGATTACCTGTGTATGTAATATGTATGACTTTGTTATACATGTATTACCCTCTATGTAATGTATGACTATGTAATGTAAAGGCACGGAAGATGTTAGCGCTATATAAATCCATAAATAAAATAATGTGTTACCCATGTGAGGGGAACGATGGGAAACCCAGGTATAAGTCTTTACCAGTAAAAGGGGGATGGGAGAGCCAGGTAATAGGTGTTACCGTGTGAGGGGAACGATGGGAAACCCAGGTATAAGTCTTACCAGTAAAAGGGGGGATGGGAGAGCCAGGTATAAGGTGTTACCGTGTGAGGGGAACGATGGGAAACCCAGGTATAAGTCTTTACCAGTAAAAGGGGGGATGGGAGAGCCAGGTATAAGGTGTTACCGTGTGAGGGGAACAATGGGAAACTAGGTGGTATAAGGGACTTACTAAGAGGGAAGGCTGTTGTTCCATTTGTCAGGCTGTTTAGAGACACCCCGTATGGGGGAACACTCTGATTCAGATACAGGAGCGAGTTCACCGCAAAAATAACCACCCCACCCGCAACAAATTTAAAAAAATATGAAACAATAACAGACTAACACATCCATATTAAACACAACTGTGCACCATTACACATGGAAATGACAAATAATTTGCACTTCCATTTATTTAATTTTGAAATCTGGCAGATCAGATTGATAACTCTTGAAGTAAACGCTCATTCAGATCACCTCCCCCTTCTGGATCCAACATGTACCTGTCCTGGGCGACATGTTGGATGGGACGTGATCATATCTTCTATTAAATTGTAGTATTATCAATTATATTTCAGAAAAAAGTCCCCGAGCCCCTGCTGTTCCGTAGAGGTCCCCGAGTCCTTGATGTTCCGTAGAGGTCCGAGTCCTTGATGTTCCGTAGAGGCCCCGAGCCCTTGCTGTCATATGGAGGTCCCTGACCCTGCTGGAATATAGAGGGTCTCTGACCCCTTGCTGGAATATAGAGGTCTCTGATCCCTTGCAGTTATTGGAGGTCTCTGATCCCTTGCTTATATGGAGGTCCCTGACCCATTGCTGTATATGGAGGTCCCTGAACCCTTGCTGTTATATGGAGGTCCCTGATCCCTTGTGTTCTGTATAGGTCCCTGACTCCTTCTTGTTATATGGAGGTCCCTGAACCCTTGCTGTATATGTATGTATATGTTTATTTATATAGCGCCGCTGGAGTGAGAAGTATATGGAGGTCCCTGACCCTTGCTGTTTTATGGATGTCCGACCCATTGCTGTTTTATGGAGGTTTGTGACCCCATTACCTCACTTAATACAGTGGTGTAATTGCCACCCGTGGGGGAGGGGGGCCGGAGGGCAAGAGGGCCAACACAACCTCTACAATCAGCTGTTTTAAAAGACCAGACCCAAAACTGGAACCAAACTGGAAGTTCGGGTACAGTCTTTAAACAGTTTAAAACAGCTGATCATAGGAGGGGGGTGGGTCAGGGGCCCAGCCTCCAATCTCACGGGGAGTTAGGGGGGCCAGGCCCCTGCAGTTACGCCCCTGCTTAATTACCTCATAATAACCACTAACAGCCACAAAATACGATACCTCATTACAAATACTAAAAGCAAAAAAATACCTACTAATATACCTCATAATACCTACTAACGGCTACAAAATATCTATTAAATTACTTCATTACATCCAACAGCTACAAAATACTACTAAATGACCTCATAAAACTAATAATAGCCAAACATACTTACAGCTAAAAATATCTCCTAACACCTACTAACAGTGGCAATACACCTGTAATTATCTCATAACACATACAGCCACAAAATACCAAGTAAAATACTTTTTATATATGTATTCTGGGCATGCTATTGGATTTTCAGAATTTTTTGGAGATCCCTTACCCCTCCAACTTTCTGACCACGCAGTTTTCCTAGTTAAAGGGCATGTCCACCCCAAATCAAAATTTTCCCCAACTGCTGGCCCTATGTTTAGCTTTGAAAAGTTCTTACCTTACATTCCTGCTCCCCATGGTTCTCTTGTAGTCCTCATCCAAAGTCCAGGAAACTGAAGTGCAGTGGAGTCTTCCTGTCTAAACATCTCTGCCTTGTTTGAAGCCTCCGGAGGGATGCAGACATGCGCAGGGAACCCTTTCCCCCCCCCCTCCCTCCCTGCGGATCAAATATTCAAACGCTTTCTCCTAGCGTGTCAGGCTAAAGTCGTAATACCCTTTAGTGCTGCCCACCCCCAACCGCTATAGGAAACCTAAAAAAAACCTTTCGGATATTTACTTACAGGCACTTCGCTCCCGCGACTTCTTCTTAGCCGGCAGCCGCATCTGTGATTGGCGACCGGCAGCCAATCACAGACACGGCTGCTGGTCAGGCCCCCTCTGCTGTTTCCTGTTAGCAGAGAGGGAGAAGGAGACTCGCTGGAGCGAACGGGCTATAAGTAGTTATCTGAGCATTTTTTTTTTGTTTTATTATATGGTTGGGGGTGGGCTGCCATACCTAACATTATGCCAAAAGTGATTTTTCCAATGGACATGCCCTTTAAACAGTAGGGGGAAAAAACCATAACCAAATCTGCACATTAACCCCATATTTGCCCCATGGGGCCCTAACTCATCATTGTTGTCATGATTCCAGTTACTTACCAATGGGCTTTGGAACTGCCAGCGCCTGGGTACAGTCATAGGGAAGGTTTGTGAGGGACCAGATGACCGGATGAACTTTCTGTAGGATATTAAGGGAAATGGCTACAATACTGCAGGTGTCCTGTCGCACAGCAACCCGGCTAAAGCAATGGAAGGGAGAGAGATGGTGGAAAAGGTGCAATTAGTCACTTATAAATCTGCAATACAATAATAAGGATGTAACTGTACTGGGGGAGATGGTGGAACCGGTAATAAGGATGTAACTGTACGGGGGTGATGGTGGAACCGGTAATAAGGATGTAACTGTACTGGGGGTGATGGTGGAACCGCTAATAAGGATGTAACTGTACTGGGGGAGATGGTGGAACCGGTAAAAAGGATGTAACTGTACTGGGGGAGATGGTGGAACCAGTAAAAAGGATGTAACTGTACTGGGGGAGATGGTGGAACCAGTAAAAAGGATGTAACTGTACTGGGGGAGATGGTGGAACCGTAAAAAGGATGAACCGTACTGGGGGAGGTGGTGGAACAGTAAAAAGGTGTAACTGTACTGGGGGAGATGGTGGAACCAGTAATTAGTATGTAACTCTACTGGGGGAGACGGTGGAACCAGTAATTAGTATGTAACTCTACTGGGGGAGACGGTGGAACCAGTAATCTGAATGTAAATGTACTGGGGAGGATGGTGGAACCAGTAATAGGGATGTAACTTTACTGTGGGAGATGGTGGAACCAGTAATCAGGATGTAACTGTACTGGGGGAGGTGGTGGAACCAGTAAAAAGGATGTAACTGTACTGGGGGAGATGGTGGAACCAGTAATTAGTATGTAACTCTACTGGGGGAGACGGTGGAACCAGTAATTAGTATGTAACTCTACTGGGGGAGACGGTGGAACCAGTAATCTGAATGTAAATGTACTGGGGAGGATGGTGGAACCAGTATAGGGATGTAACTTTACTGTGGGAGATGGTGGAACCAGTAATAGGATGTAACTGTACTGGGGGAGATGGTGGAACCAGTAAAAAGGATGTAACTGTACTGGGGGAGATGGTGGAACCAGTAATCAGGATGTAACTGTACTGGGGGAGATGGTGGAACCAGTAATCAGGATGTAACTGTACTGGGGGAGATGGTGGAACCAGTAATTAGTATGTAACTCTACATTTTGACTAAAAGGGGGAAAAACCCCTCCCAGTTAGATGGGAAGAAAGTAAAAAGTCTAAGGAGTTAAAAAAGTAAATGTAAAAAAAAAAAAAATGAGAGATAAACTTTGTTAAAAAACTATTTAATTACAATAAATTTATACTCTTAGGGGAGACGGTGGAACCAGTCATCTGAATGTAAATGTACTTGGTTGGGGGCGGAGATTATTTTCCCTAATACTGTGACATCCTGATTACTGGTTCCACCATCCTCCCCAGTACATTTACATTCAGATTACT
>CM033474.1:257040469-257069368 GCA_019447015.1 Hymenochirus boettgeri | reverse complement strand
TAAAAAGGATATAACTGTACTGGGGGAGATGGTGGAACCGGTAAAAAGGATGTAACCGTACTGGGGGAGGTGGTGGAACCAGTAAAAAGGATGTAACTGTACTGGGGGAGATGGTGGAACCAGTAATATGTATGTAACCTCTACTGGGGGAGACGGGTTGGAACCAGTAATTAGTATGTAACTCTACTGGGGGAGACGGTGGAACCAGTAATCTGAATGTAAATGTACTGGGGAGGATGGTGGAACCAGTAAAGGGATGTAACTTAACTGTGGGAGATGTGGAACCATTAATCAGGATGTAACTGTACTGGGGGAGGTGGTGGAACCAGTAAAAAGGATGTACCTGTACTGGGGGAGATGGTGGAACCAGTAATTAGTATGTACTCTACTGGGGAGACGGTGGAACAAGTAATTAGTATGTAACTCTACTGGGGGAGACGGTGGAACCATATCTGAATGTAAATGTACTGGGAGGATGGTGGACCCAGTAATAGGGATGTAACTTTACTGTGGGAGATGGTGGAACCAGTAATCAGGATGTCTGTACTGGGGAGATGGTGGACCAGTAAAAAGGATGTAACGTACTGGGGGAGATGGTGGAACCAGTAATCAGGATGTAACTGTACTGGGGAGATGGTGGAACCAGTAATCAGGATGTAACTGTACTGGGGGAGATGGTGGAACCAGTAATTAGTATGTAACCTCTACTGGGGGAGACGGTGGAACCAGTAATCTGAATGTAAATGTACTGGGGAGGATGGTGGAACCAGTAATCAGGATGTCACAGTATTAGGGAAAATATGGAACCAGTTATCAGGATGTAACTGTACAGGGGAGATGGTGGAACCAGCAAAAATGATGCACCTGTATGGGGAACCAGAACTCAGCATGTGACTTTACTGGGTAGATAGTGGAACCGTAATTAGAATGCAAATGTACTGGGGAAGATGGTGTAACCTATATAATATAACTGTACCAGGGGAGACCTGGAACCAGTAATAAAGATGTAACTGTACTGGGGAGATGGGGTAAACCAGTAGTAAGGATGTAACAGTAATGGGGAGATGGGGAAATCCAGTATTAAGAATGTAACTGTACAGGGGTGATTGGGAAACAAGTAATAAGGATGTAACTGTACTGGGGGAGACGGTGAAACCAGTAAAAAGGATATAACTCTGTACTGGGGGAGATGGTGGAACCGGTAAAAATGATGTAACCGTACTGGGGAGGTGGTGGAACCATTAAAAGGATGTAACTGTACTGGGGGAGATGGTGGAACCGGTAAAAAGGATGTAACTGTACTGGGGAATGGTAGAACCAGTAAAAAGGATGTAACTTACTGGGGGAGAGGTGGAACCAGTAATCAGGATGTAACTGTACTGGGGGATATGGTAGAACCAGTAAAGGATGTAACTGTACGGGGGGAGATGGTGGAACCGGTAAAAAGGATGTAACTGTACTGGGGGAGATGGTAGAACCGGTAAAAAGATTTAACTGTACTGGGGAGACGGTGGAACCAGTATTAGTATGTAACTCTACTGGGGGAGATGGTGGAACCAGTAATATTGTAACTCTACTGGGGGAGACGGTGGAACCAGTATTAGTATGTAACTCTACTGGGGGAGACAGTGGAACCAGTAATCTGAATGTAATGTACTGGGGGGGATGGTGGAACCAGTAATCAGGATGTAACTGTACTGGGGGAGATGGTGGAACCAGTAAAAGAGGATGTAACTGTACTGGGGGAGATGGTGGAACCAGTAAAAAGGATGTAACTGTACTGGGGGAGATGGTGGAACCAGTAAAAAGATGTAACTGTACGTGGGGAGATGGTGGAACCAGTAAAGGATGTAACGTACTGGGGAGATGGTGGAACCAGTAATTAGTATGTAACTCTACTGGGGAGACGGTGGAACCAGTAATCTGATGTAAATGTATCTGGGGAGGACGGTGAACCAGTGATAAGATGTAACTTTACTGTGGGAGATGGTGAACCAGTATCAGGATGTCACAGTATTAGGGAAAATAATGGAACGTTACAGGATGTAACTGTACAGGGGGAGATGGTGGAACCAGCAAAAATGATGCACCTGTACTGGGGGAACCCAGAACTCAGCATGTACTTTACTGGGTAGATAGTGGAACCAGTAATTGAAATGCAAATGTACTGGGGAAATGGTGTAACCTAAATAATAAACTGTACCAGGGGAGACACTGGAACCAGTAATAAAGATGTAACTGTACTGGGGAGATGGGGGAAACCAGTAGTATTGATGTAACAGTAATGGGGAGATGGGGAAATCCAGTATTAAGAATGTAACTGTACAGGGGGTGATTGGGAACGTAATAAGGATGTAACTGAAATGGGGAGAAGGAGGAAACCACTAGTAAGATGTAACTGTACTGGGGAGATGGTGGAACCAGTAATAAAGATGTAACTGTACTGGGGGAGATGGTGAACCAGTTATCAGGATGTAATTGTACTTTGAATAAAGGAACCAGTAACAGGATGTAACCATACTGGGGAAGGTGGTGGAACCGTACTGTGGGATCATGGAACTGGTAATAAAAATATAACTGTACTGTAGAATAGTGGAATCAGAAATAAAGATGTAACTGTACTGGATATGGGGGAAACCAGCAATAAGGATGTAGGGTGGTGTGACGAACAGGAGTGCAGCATTAATTTTTAAATTATCTCACTTTATCGGCATGGTCAAGCATTATGGCAGCTCCCACATTGTTTTACTGTCAGGCAATCACAGGGATAAAAAATCCCTGCCTGACAATTCATATAAGACTTGTCTTTTCCATAGCTAACTAATTTTCACAAGTATTCTCAGTTTATTAAATCTGAATTTATAGATATCTTGTAGACGATGATATTCCTTGAGAAACTCGAGATGTTATCCTTCTTAGGCCTACAAACTAAAGTAGCATGTTTGGTATCACTATTGTGTAAAATTAGTTAATGACAATCGTGTTATTATTTTGAATGTAGCGTGTACAGTACATTATATCCTTGAGGGTTTAAATTCCCTTCAAAAATAGGAAAAACCTTTCAGGGGCAGAACCAAGCCCACCCCCTCTATAGTCCAGACTGCTCCTATTTTCAGAGAAAGGATAAATTGAGAGTAGGACTGAGCCCAGGAGTTCGTCATAACATCTTAAGGACATCTAGCCATTTGGACAGACCATATATTGGCTTCCATCAGGGACTATCAATTTGGACTTTGGCACTTTTTCCATATTGGATTTACAAGTTTCCTGGTGTTCGTGGACTTTTCAGGTGCCATTTATTTCTAAGTATTCTTTTTTTTTTTTTTTTTTATCTCATTCTACCCTCACCTGTGTGTTACCATTTATGTTCAGTAAGTTAACATGCTATCTTTTAATAAATGATCTAAAATCATTTAAAGGCTAATTGTCCTATTCTGAGTATATCCCAAAACGAACCTGTGTCTTCGAAGTTACGCTACTATAAAAGTATTGTTTAGAATATATACTAACTGTGTATAGTAATAGGTGTGGATAACCTTTTTCTTACAGGATTGTATAATTTAGGGGGTGTGGATGGTGGAACCATTAGTAAGGATGCAATTGCACTGGGGGGGTGGGTGGAACCAGTAGTAGATGTAACTGTACAGGGGAGATGGAGATACCAGAAATATGGATGTACTGTATGGGGGAGAAGAGGGAAACCATTAGTAAGGATGTTATTGTACTGGGAAAGATGGTGGATCCAGTGTAAGATTAACTGTACTGGAGGGGGATGTGGAACCAGTAGTAAGGATGTAACTGTACAGGGAGATGGGGAAAAACAGTAGTAAGGATGAGTAATCTGAATGTAAATGTACTGGGGAGGATGGTGGAACCAGTAATAGGGATGTAACTTTACTGTGGGAGATGGTGGAACCAGTAATCAGGATGTAACTGTACTGGGGGAGGTGGTGGAACCAGTAAAAAGGATGTAACTGTACTGATGGGGAGAAGCAGGAAGGTTGATTCAAGGCCTATCGACATTGTTACTGGTCCAGCCCATGAAAGTAGGGGAGAATCACAGAGGACCAATACAATTTCAGGTGCTGTATACTAAAGGTAGTATCCCAAGGTTTTCAAATACATGGGGGAATTGTTGCTCAAATGTAGGGAAAAGGAACAATAGAAGAAGTTCCATAGGAGGAAAGAGTCCAAGGATTTACTTTTTTTTTTTTTTTTGGGTTCAGAAGCCAACAGGGTCTTGCCTACTAGACATAAGCTGTCTGAACACCTTTTGTCATCCTAAAGAAGTTCATGTAGTCTCTCCTGTGTATAAGTAGTTTGTAAAGGTTTGGAAAGATTCATGATTGTGAGTGTCAACTTTAATGTGATTTTAATGTGCATTTATTACAGTAGTAATGTGGTGGATGTGGCACATAAGATTGGTTGAAATATAATCTTCTCTTTGTCAAGATGCCCTAGGATAGAATGTTCTGGAGGATAAAGCTTCCAAATTAATTCCAAAGAAAAGCTTAGTTGGGAGGGAGGAGACCTTCATGGTACTCGCTCTAAAATATAAAACTTGAGTTCTATTTTCTTCTTTGATGTCATCAAGTGGAGAGGATTCTCTTAGACCTTCTAGTAGTTTTGATCTGTATACAGTTCTAGCACTTTGAGGGGGCAAGATTCAGCCATTACATGATTTGGCAAAAGTCCCACCCCCAAAAACAATACATTTTGAAGCTGCTTTGCAGTTAATATTTGTGCTTTCCTCTGTCTATGGACAACTTAGAGAATTTTGTTTCTTTTTAGCTATGGCAAGCTCTTAGAGGAGGTGCTTATGATGCGGCTGCTGATACTCTTCAAGCAGTAGGATACAAGGGGCATGCTCAAGCCAGGGGCTTGCTGGTGTTATCACAGCTCGCTGTGTAAGAAGGAAGCATGATGATCCTATACTGCTGTTAATTGGATAGATCACAGCTAGAAACATGATTCTGGAGTCATTTTAAAGCCCGTGTGTACTTTTAATAGTGGTAACTTGTGCGGAGACATAGTTCCCCTTAAAATGCTCACAATCACAGGAAAGTAGGTAGTTTTAACTGCAGAAAACTTTTATTGCATGCACAAATGCAACATGTTTCAAAGCTGTGTGCTCCTTTATCAAGCTACTAAGATGTTCTTGTCTGTGGGCCAACAGAGCAGTGTTAACCTGTTGGTAAATGCTTCAAACCAGATACATAACTATTACATAATAAACTTATTAGTAAAAGAAAGGATACATTCAGATCAGAAAATGTAGACTTGCCTTGGAACCACAAATTGTCTCTGTTATTGAGCTTTTGTACTTTGGAAAGTCACATCGGCTGTTTATTCCCATCGGCTGGCCCCATGGCTGTTTATTCCCATCGGCTGGCCCCATCGGCTGTTATTCCCATTGGCGCGCCCCATCGGCTGTTTTTGTCATTCTACATAATCCCTAGCCAAAATGGAGCTGTGTGAAGTCAAGTCCTCCACCACTTTATCCCCGCCTACTCCAGAAATCAGTAGCACAGACATGCTCAGTTTGATTTACTCTGGAGAAGGAGGGTCTGTTTAATGTAATTCTTTTTTGTATCCTGCAGCTTTCTGTGGTAGATATGATCCAGGGACTCACCGATCTGAAGACCTTGTCTCTCCATTACTTTGAGGAACGGAATTGCGGGTGAGTTCAGGCTAAATAGGCTCTCTTATATTAACCCCTCCCATGCTTCCACTAATGTGCCATGTTTCGCTATTAAAATGCTCCCCGCAAAGAATCCATACAAATGGCCTTGGGAAGGACTGTGTTTCTCATGTTACTAAGATCTCATGCCATATCCAGATAATGACAGTACACAGTTACTGTCATTTGTAACAATGGGTTAGAGTTTCTCCTGGGTGATCATAAGCAGCAAATCGTTTTTTGTACTTAGAATCTAAGCAAACTCTCCCCACCCTCAGGACGGCTTTGTGCAGAACGTTCACATTCCAAAGGTCCGTGTGGATCCCAGGGGCGCTGTGCTGTGATTGTGAATATGGCACTAGGCTGGTGGTGCTGCCTTCCGCAGGGACACGTTGGCTGAAGAACATGAAGGACTGTGGAGAAGGGTAAGTGGGGAGTTCCGTTTGTCGTGGCACTTCTGTGTCTATGTGGCTTATTCACTATTAAATGCACATGTGCAGCACATTAGGTGTTCAATAATGTCATTGTACTCAATGTTTGCCATTCATGTTAATTTTATTGCAAAGATTGTAGGTTATTTTATGACATGGTCCTTACTGAATTTGGCCCTGACTGGTAGACTGGCAGTTTAAACACTGCATTGTCATTATTTCTGTAGACAGAAGTCCAGCTTTCTGCCTAGTTATATCATTGACATACGGGAACTGGATGAGAAGCTTTCAATTACTCGATATGCAGTTCCTGCAGGATCTATGAGCCTACCCTGCTCATCCTCTACGAGCCCAACCAGACTTGGCCTGGGTACGTACAGAACATCTTAACTACTGGTTTCCCCATCTTCCTCTGTACAGTGTATCCTTACTAACTGGTTTCCCCCATTCCCCCAGTACAGTTATACTTACTACTGGTTTTCCCCATTTCCCCCATTGGTTACATCCTACTACTGTTTTTCCCATCTCCCCTTGTACAACATCCTTACTACTGGTTCCACCATCCCCCCTCCAGTACAGTTACATCCTTACTACTGGATCCACCATCTTTCCCAGTACAATAACATCCTTACTAATGGTTTCCCTCTCTCCCCATTACAGTTACATCCATATTTCTGGATCTCCATCTCCCCCTGTACAGTTATCCTTACACTGGTTTCACCCACCCCCCCAGTGCAATTGCATCCTTACTAATGGTTCCACCATCCACACCCCCTAAATTATACAATCCTGTAAGAAAAAGGTTATCCACACCTATTACTCTATACACAGTTTGTATTATTTCTAAACAATATTTTCTATAGTAGCGTAACTTCGAAGACACAGGTTCGTTTTGGGATATACTCAGAATAGGACAATTAGCCTTTAAATGATTTTAGATCATTTATTAAAAGATAGCATGTTAACTTACTGAACATAATGGTAAAACACAGGTGAGGGTAGAATGAGATAAAAAAAAAAAAAAAAAAAAAGATACTTAGAAATAAATGGCACCTGAAAAGTCCACGAACAGTCCAGGAAACTTGTAACCAATATGGAAAAAGTGCCAAAGTCCAAATTGATAGTCCCTGATGGAAGCCAATATATGGTCTGTCCAAATGGCTAGATGTTCTTAAGATGTTATGACGAATCCTGGGCTCAGTCCATCTCTCAATTTATCCTTTCTCCTGAAAATAGGAGCAGTCTGGACTATAGAGGGGGTGGGCTTGGTTCTGCCCCTGAAAGGTTTTTCCTATTTTTGAAGGGAACTTTAAACCCTCAAGTATATACTGTACTGTACACGCTACATTCAAAATAATAACACGATTGTCATTAACTAATTTCACAATAGAATGAACCAAACATGCTACTTTAGTTTGTAGGCCTAAGAAGGATAACATCTCGAGTTTCTCAAGGAATATCATCGTCTACAAGATATCTATAATTCAGATTTAATAAACTGAGAATACTTGTGAAATTAGTTAGCTATGGAAAAGACAAGTCTTATAGAATTGTAGGCAGGGATTTTTTATCCCTGTGATTGCCTGACAGTAAAACAATGTGGGAGCTGCCATACTGCTTGACCATGCCGATAAAGTGAGATAATTTAAAAATTAATGCTGCACTCCTGTTCGTCACCACCCATACATCCTTTTGCTGGTTTCCCCCATATCCTCCAGTACAGTTACATCTTTATTTCTGATTCCACTATCTTCTACAGTACAGTTATATTTTTATTACCAGTTCCATGATCTCCCACAGACAGGTTCCACCACCTTCCCCGATGGTTACATCCTTGTTACTGGTCCTTTATCTCTCAAAGTACAATTACATCCTGATAACTGGTTCCACCATCTCCCCCAGTACAGTTACATCTTTATTACTGGTTCCACCATCTCCCCCAGTACAGTTACATCCTTACTAGTGGTTCCTCTTCTCCCCCATTTCAGTTAATCCTTATTACTTGTTTCCCAACACCCCCTGTACAGTTACATTCTTAATACTGGATTTCCCCATCTCCCCATTACTTGACATCATTACTACTGGTTTCCCCCATCTCCCCAGTACAGTTACATCTTTATTACTGGTTCCAGTGTCTCCGGTACAGTTATATTATTATAGGTACACATTTCCCCAGTACATTTGCATTCTAATTACTGGTTCCACTATCTACCCAGTAAAGTCACATGCTGAGTTCTGGTTCCAGTACAGGTGCATCATTTTTGCTGGTTCCACCATCTCCCCCTGTACAGTTACATCCTGATAACTGGTTTCCATTATTTCCCTAATACTGTGACATCCTGATTACTGGTTCCACCATCTCCCACAGTAAAGTTACATCCTTACACTGGTTCCAACGTCTCCCAGTACATTTACATTCAGATTACTGGTTCCACCGTCTTCCCCAGTAGAGTTACATACTAATTAACTGGTTCCACCATCTCCCCCAGTACAGTTACATCCTTTTTACTGGTTCCACCATCTCCCCAGTACAGTTACATCTTTTTACTGGTTCCACCATCTCCCCAGTACAGTTACATCCTTTTTATGGTTCCACCATTCCCCCAGTACAGTTACATCTTTTATGGTTCCACCATCTCCCCCAGTACAGTTACATCCTGATTACTGGTTCCACCATCCCCCCAGTACATTACATTCAGATTACTGGTTCCACTGTCTCCCCCAGTAGAGTTACATACTAATTACTGGTTCCACCGTCTCCCCCAGTAGAGTTACATACTAATTACTGGGTCCACCATCTCCCCTAGTAGAGTTACATACTAATTACTGGTTCCACCGTCTCCCCCAGTACAGTTAAATCCTTTTTACCGGTTCTACCATCTCCCCCATACAGTTACATCCTTTTACCGGTTCCACCATCTCCCCAGTACAGTTACATCTTTTACTGGTTCTACCATTCCCCCAGTACAGTTACATCCTGATTACTGGTTCCACATCTCCCCAGTACAGTTACATCCTTTTTACTGGTTCTACCATTCCCCCAGTACAGTTACATCCTTTTTACGGTTCCACCATCTCCCCCAGTACAGTTACATCCTTTTTAATGGTTCCACCACCTCCCCCAGTACGGTTACATCATTTTTACCGGTTCCACCATCTCCCCCAGTACAGTTATATCCTTTTTACTGGTTCCACGTCCCCCCAGTACAGTTACATCCTTATTATTGTTTCCCAATCACCCCCTGTACAGTTACAATTCTTAATACTGGATTTCCCCATCTCCCCATTACTGTTACATCCTTACTACTGGTTTACCCCATCTCCCCAGTACAGTTACATCTTTATTACTGGTCCAGTGTCTCCTGGTACAGTTATATTATATAGGTTAACCCATCTTCCCCAGTACATTTGCATTCTAATTACTGGGTCCACTATCTACCCAGTAAAGTCACATGCTGAGTTCTGGTTCCCCCAGTACAGGTGCATCATTTTTGCTGGTTCCACCATCTCCCCCTGTACAGTTACATCCTGATAACTGTTCCGATGGTGGAACCAGTAATCAGGATGTCACAGTATTAGGGAAAATAATGGAACCAGTTATCAGGATGTAACTGTACAGGGGGAGATGGTGGAACCAGCAAAAATGATGCACCTGTACTGGGGGAACCAGAACTCAGCATGTGACTTTACTGGGTAGATAGTGGAACCAGTAATTAGAATGCAAATGTACTGGGGAAGATGGTGTAACCTATAATAATATAACTGTACCAGGGGAGACACTGGAACCAGTAATAAAGATGTAACTGTACTGGGGAGATGGGGGAAACCAGTAGTAATGATGTAACAGTAATGGGGAGATGGGGAAATCCAGTATTAAGAATGTAACTGTACAGGGGGTGATTGGGAAACAAGTAATAAGGATGTAACTGTACTGGGGGAGACGGTGGAACCAGTAAAAAGGATATAACTGTACTGGGGGAGATGGTGGAACCGGTAAAAAAGGATGTAACCGTACTGGGGGAGGTGTGGAACCATTAAAAAGGATGTAACTGTACTGGGGGGGAATGGTGGAACCGGTAAAAAGGATGTAACTGTACTGGGGGAGATGGTGATGGTAGAACCAGTAAAAGGATGTAACTGTACTGGGGGAGAGTGGTGGAAAAAGTAATCAGGATGTAACTGTCTGGGGGAGATGGTGTGAAACAGTAAAAAGGATGTAACTGTACTGGGGGAGATGGTGGAACCGGTAAAAAGGATGTAACTGTACTGGGGGAGATGTGGAGAACCGGTAAAAAGGATTAACTGTACTGGGGGAGACGGTGGAACCAGTAATTAGTATGTAACTCTACTGGGGGAATGGTGGAACCAGTAATTAGTATGTAACTCTACTGGGGGAGACAGTGGAACCAGTAATCTGAATGTAAATGTACTGGGGGGGATGGTGGAACCAGTAATCAGGATGTAACTGTACTGGGGGAGATGGTGGAACCAGTAAAAGTTAAAAGTACTTGTCATTGAACCTTTTAACTTACCCCCCCTCCTTCTTACGTCTTTCCTCCCCCCGCCCCACCCCCCCCCTTCCTTTCCCCCACTTCCCCCCGCCCCCTTCCCCGCCCCCCCCCCCCACCCTTCCTTCCCCCCTTTCTCCCCCTCCCCCCTGCCTTCCCCTTCCCTCCCGCCCCCCCCGCGGCCAGCCCTCCTCCTCCGCTGCACTGCCGGCCCTCTGCTTGCGAGAATCAAGTCGCGTCTGTGATTGGCTGAACGCAGCCATCACGGACGCGGCTGCCGGTCATTCAGTGCAGCGGAGGAAAGAGGAAGTAATAAGTTTGGGAGCTTTTGGAAAATACTAACCATGCGGTTGGGGCTACCAGACATGGGGGAGCAGCATATTAAAAGGCTTTTACGCTGGGGGAGGGATAGTAGAAACGGGAGGGAGAGGGAGGGGAGGAAGGGCTGCAGTACGCATGACAAATATCTACCGGAGGCAAGGTAGCAGGCAGAGCCCTGCTAGCCTCCTGGTGGACTGTTTTGGGACTTTAGGGGGGTCTACAGGAGAACCCTATGCTGGGATGTGAGGTAAGGATTACACTACACTACATGTGTGGGGCCATTACGGGGGGGGGATTATGGTTTTGGGGGTGGACATGCCTTTAAATTCACACACAACCATCTCTATTGCAGATATCCATAAAGTGCAGTGATACAGTAGAGATATTAGAGCAGCTAATTTTACTTTAAGAGGTATACAAGATATATGTGGCTTAAATGTGAGTAAAGAGCTAGCTACCGTCTCCAGTCACATATCCTGCAGCAAGTTTGATTCAAAGGGCATTAGGGCAGATAAGTCCCCTTATATACTGACACAACACACACGAGAAAAGAGAAGCAGAAACCACAACCGATGTGATTTGAGGATAAATCCAATCCATTACATGTACAAACCATGTACTAATGATGAAAACAGAATTACTGCTCCAAATGACCTGTTACAGAGCACTAAAAACCTGTCCAATAAGTAGTGTAAAGGACCACTACAGCTATTTTCCCCCGTGAATTCAAGAAATATGTAAGATGAGTAGGGAACTGACAGCTGTGAGCAATGTCACCAGACCCAAAAGCATGGTCCCTCCCACCTCCCTTATAATTCTAAATCTCACCCACTGGTCCACTAATGTCAGTTTGAAGGAAGTGAGACACTTACAGAGGTGGTGAGGACACTGGCAGCTGCTTTGTCAAAATGAAATGAACGGACACTGCGCATCCCGTCCGTGATCAGAGTCAGAACGTAGCTGGAAAACAAGTACATGTAACACTGGTTAAGGGAAAGGCAGTGGGCCTGCTATTTAATATCTAGAACAAGCCATTAGTCTCCCCCACCAGGGCTCTTACATCTCTCCGCCCTTCAAGGAAATCACCATCTTGTCATAGGAGATGAATGCAGCCTGAGAGCATCCAGGGAGATACGCACACTGTCCTGGGACTCTGTGAACAAACACATATATCAATAAACCCGAGAGACACTCGAACAACAACAGGCAACAACTAGGTAACCACACAAAAACAACACAACAAGGGAAGGATAGGAACCCCAGGTATAAGGTGTTACCTGTGTGAGGAAGGGGGAACCCAGTATAAGATGTTCCTGTTTGAGAGGAAGGATGGACCCCAGTATAAGATGTTACCTGTTTGAGAGGAAGGAGGAGCCCCCAGGTATAGATGTTACCTTTGTGAGGGGAAGGAGGGGAACCCAGGTATAAGATGTTACCTGTTGAGAGGAAGGATGGACCCCAGGTTAAGATGTTACCTGTGTGAGGGGAAGGAGGGGAACCCAGGTATAAGATGTACCTGTGGGAGGAAGGATGGACCCCAGGTATAAGATGTTACCTGTTTGAGAGGAAGGATGGACCCCAGTTAAGATGTTACCTGTTTGAGTGGAAGGATGGACCCCAGGTATAATGATTTGCCTATTAGTCATCTTCCCCTTCCAGCTGGATAGAAACACATTCTATGGAATGTTAGGAAGTCTGGGTACATTGTATATTCTATACCTGGGTTACTATGTCTGTCCCACTCCACTGCCAATCTATTTACAGCCTACCGACTCCTGCAACCTTAGGTCTCACCCCATATCCTCTAGACTGCAAGCCTTTGGGCAGGTTCCTCTCTCCTATTGTATCATGGTATTGCTGTAAGAAACTCATCACTCGTGTTACTCATATTTTGTATTACCTGTGTATGTAATATGTATGACTTTGTATAACATGTATACCCTCTATGTATGTATGACTATGTAATTGTAAAGCGCCACGGAAGATGTTAGCGCTAATAAATCCATAATAATAATAATAATGTGTTACCCATGTGAGGGGAACGATGGGAAACCCAGGTATAAGTCTTTACCAGTAAAGGGGATGGGAGAGCCAGGTATAATTGTTACCCTTGTGAGGGGAACGATGGGAAACCCAGGTATAGTCTTTACCAGTAAAAGGGGGGGATGGGAGAGCCAGGTATAGGTGTTACCCGTGTGAGGGGAACGATGGGAAACCCAGGTATAAGTCTTTACCAGTAAAAGGGGGGATGGGAGAGCCAGTATAAGGTGTTACCCTTGTAGGGGAACAATGGGAAACTCAGGTGGTATAAGGGACTTACTAAGAGGGAAGGCTGTTGTTCCATTTGTCAGGCTGTTTAGAGCAACCCCGTATGGGGGAACCCTCTGATTCAGATACAGGAGCGAGTTCACCGCAAAAAATACCCACCCCACCTGCACACAATTTAAAAAAATAATGAAACAATAACGACTAACACATCCATATTAAACACAACTGTGCACCATTACACATGGAAATGACAGAATAATTTGCACTTCCATTTATTTAATTTTGAAATCTGGCAGATCAGATTGATAACTCTTGAAGATAACGCTCATTCAGATCACCTCCCCCTTCTGGATCCACCATGTACCTGTACCTGGGCGACATGTTGGATGGGACGTGATCATTATCTTCTATTAATTGTAGTATTTATCAATTATATTTCAGAAAAAGTCCCCGAGCCCCTGCTGTTCCGTAGAGGTCCCCGAGTCCTTGATGTTCCGTAGAGGTCCCCGAGTCCTTGATGTTCCGAGAGGCCCCGAGCCCTTGCTGTCATATGGAGGTCCCTGACCCCTTGCTGGAATATAGAGGGTCTCTGACCCCTTGCTGGAATATAGGGGTCTCTGATCCCTTGCATTTATATGGAGTCGTCTGATCCCTTGCCGTTATATGGAGGCCCACCCATTGCTGTTATATGGAGGTCCCTGACCCTTGCTGTTATATGGAGGTCCCTGATCCCTTGCTGTTCTGTATAGGTCCCTGACTCCTTCTTGTTATATGGAGGTCCCTGAACCCTTGCTGTTATTGTATGTATATGTTTTTTATATAGCGCCGCTGGAGTGAGAAGTATATGGAGGTCCCGTGACCCCTTGCTGTTTTATGGATGTCCCAGACCCATTGCTGTTTTATGGAGGTTTGTGACCCCATTACCTCACTTAATTACAGTGGTGTAATTGCCACCCGTGGGGGAGGGGGGCCTGGAGGCAAGAGGGCAACCACAACCTCTACAATCAGCTGTTTTAAAGAACCGCCCACCCTTCTGGCCAAACTGGAAGTTGGGTACAGTCTTTTAAACAGTTTCAAAACACTGATCATAGGAGGGGGGTGGGTCAGGGCCCAGCCTCCAATCTCACGGGGAGTTAGGGGGGCCAGGCCCCTGCAGTTACGCCCTGCTTAATTACCTCATAATACCCACTAACACCACAAAATACGATACCTCATTACAAATACTAAAAGCAACAAATACCTACTAATATACCTCAATACCTACTAACGGCTACAAAATATCTATTAAATTACTTCATTACATCCAACAGCTACAAATACCTACTAAATGACCTCATAATAACTATAATAGCCAAACAACTACAGCTACAAAATATCTCCTACACCTACTAACATGGCAATACACCTGTTAAATTATCTCATAACACATACAGCCACAAAATACCAAGTAAAATACTTTTTATATATGTATTCTGGGCATGCTATGGATTTTCAGAATTTTTTGGAGATCCCTTACCCCTCCAACTTTCTGACCACGCAGTTTTCCTAGTTAAAGGGCATGTCCACCCCCAAATCAAAATTTCCCCCACCTGCTGGCCCCTATGTTTAGCTTTGAAAAGTTCTTACCTTACATTCTGCTCCCCATGGTTCTCTTGTATTCCTCATCCAAAGTCCAGGAAACGAAGTGCAGTGGATGTCTTCCTGTCTAAACATCTCTGCCTTGTTTGAACCTCCGGAGGGATGCAGACATGCGCAGGGAACCCTTTCCCCCCCCCCTCCCTCCCTGCGGATCAATATTCACCACTTTCTCCTAGCGTGTCAGGCTAAGTCGTAATACCCTTTAGTGCTGCCCACCCCCACCCGCTATAGGAAACCTAAAAAAAACCTTTCGGATATTTACTTACAGGCACTTCGCTCCGCGACTTCTTCTTAGCCGGCAGCCGCATCTGTGATTGGCTGACCGGCAGCCAATCACAGACACGGCTGCTGGTCAGCCCCTCTCTGCTGTTTCCTGTTAGCAGAGAGGAGAAGGAGACTCGCTGGAGCGAACGGGCTATAAGTAGTTATCTGAGCATTTTTTTTTTTGTTTTATTATAGTGGTTGGGTGGGCTGCCATACCTAACATTATGCCCAAGTGATTTTTCCAATGGACATGCCCTTTAAACAGTAGGGGGAAAAAACCATAACCAAATCTGCACATTAACACCCTATTTGCCCCATGGGGCCCTAACTCATCATTGTTGTCATGATTCCAGTTACTTACCAATGGGCTTTGGAACTGCCAGCGCCTGGGTACAGTCATAGGGAAGGTTTGTGAGGGACCAGATGACCGGATGAACTTTCTGTAGGATATTAAGGGAAATGGCTACAATACTGCAGTGTCCTGTCGCACAGCAACCCGGCTAAAGCAATGGAAGGGAGAGAGATGGTGGAAAAGGTGCAATTAGTCACTTATAAATCTGCATACAAATAATAAGGATGTAACTGTACTGGGGGAGATGGTGGAACCGGTAATATGATGTAACTGTACTGGGGGTGATGGTGGAACCGGTAATAAGGATGTAACTGTACTGGGGGTGATGGTGGAACCGCTATAAGGATGTACTGTACTGGGGGAGATGGTGGAACCGGTAAAAAGGATGTAACTGTACTGGGGGAGATGGTGGAACCAGTAAAAGGATGTAACTGTACTGGGGGAGATGGTGAACCAGTAAAAGGATGTAACTGTACTGGGGGAATGGTGGAACCGGTAAAAAGATGTAACCGTACTGGGGGAGGTGGTGGAACCAGTAAAAAGGATGTAACTGTACTGGGGGAGATGGTGGAACCAGTAATTAGTATGTAAACTCTACTGGGGAGACTGTGGAACCAGTATTAGTATGTAACTCTACTGGGGGAGACGGTGGAAACCATTAATCTGAATGTAAATGTACTGGGGAGATGTGGAACCAGTAATAGGGATGTAACTTTACTGTGGGAGATGGTGGAACCAGTAATCAGGATGTAACTGTACTGGGGGAGGTGGTGGAACCAGTAAAAGGATGTAACTGTACTGGGGAGATGGTGGAACCAGTAATTAGTATGTAACTCTACTGGGGAGACGGTGGAACCAGTAATTAGTATGTAACTCTACTGGGGGAGACGGTGGAACCAGTAATCTGAATGTAAATGTACTGGGGAGGATGGTGGAACCAGTAATAGGGATGTAACTTTACTGTGGGAGATGGTGGAACCAGTAATCAGGATGTAACTGTACTGGGGGAGATGTGGGAACCATAAAAAGGATTGTAACTGTACTGGGGGAGATGGTGGAACCAGTTAATCAGGATGTACTGTACTGGGGGAGATGGTGGAACCAGTAATCAGGATGTAACTGTACTGGGGAGATGGTGGAACCAGTAATTAGTATTAACTCTACTGGGGGAGACGGTGGAACCAGTAATCTGAATGTAAATGTACTGGGGAGGATGGTGGAACCAGTAATCAGGATGTCACAGTATTAGGAAAATAATGGAACCAGTTATCAGGATGTAACTGTACAGGGGGAGATGGTGGAACCAGCAAAAATGATGCACCTGTACTGGGGGAACCAGAACTCAGCATGTGACTTTACTGGGTAGATAGTGGACCCAGTAATTAGAATGCAAATGTACTGGGGAAGATGGGTTAACCTATATAATATAACTGTACCAGGAGACACTGGACCAGTAATAAAGATGTAACTGTACTGGGGAGATGGGGTAAACCAGTAGTAAGGATGTAACAGTAATGGGGAGATGGGGAAATCCAGTATTAAGAATTGTAACTGTACAGGGGGGTGATTGGGAAACAATAATAAGGATGTAACTGTACTGGGGGGACGTGGAACCAGTAAAAAGGATATAACTGTACTGGGGGAGATGGTGGAACCGGTAAAAATGATGTAACCGTACTGGGGGAGGTGGTGGAACCATTAAAAAGGATGTAACTGTACTGGGGGAGATGGTGGAACCGTAAAAAGGATGTAACTGTACTGGGGGAATGGTAGAACCAGTAAAAAGGATGTAACTGTACTGGGGAGATGTGGAACCAGTAATCAGGATGTAACTGTACTGGGGAATGGTAGAACCAGTAAAAGATGTAACTGTACTGGGGAGATGGTGGAACCGGTAAAAGGATGTAACTGTATGGGGGAGATGGTAGAACCGGTAAAAAGGATTTAACTGTACTGGGGGAGACGGTGGAACCAGTAATTAGTATGTAACTCTACTATGGGGAGATGGTGGACCAGTAATTAGTATGTAACTCTACTGGGGGAGACGGTGGAACCAGTAATTAGTATGTAACTCTACTGGGGGAGACAGTGGAACCAGTAATCTGAATGTAAATGTACTGGGGGGATGGTGGAACCAGTAATCAGGATGTAACTGTACTGGGGGAGATGGTGGAACCATTAAAAGATGTAACTGTACTGGGGAGATGGTGGAACCATAAAAGGATGTAACTGTACTGGGGAGATGGTGGAACCAGTAAAAAGGATGTAACTGTACTGGGGAGATGGTGGAACCAGTAAAAAGGATGTAACTGTACTGTACTGTGCAATGATTTTTGAATACATACTCCAGCGTGTGGGAAGATTAGCCTGAAGAGAAGGGTCCGGGGTTGGTGTAACATCCGGACCACCTGTATACCCAAGTAAGAAACTTATTTATCTGATGGGAGCTAATATATTTCAGCTCCGTTATACTACACATGTTAGAGTCTGGGACACTGCATCTTTACTTTTGTGTTGTTTTTCTTGCAAATTATATGCCAGAAGTATTGGGATGCACCTCCAAACCATTCAGTTCAGGTGTTCCAAGCCATTTCATAGACACAGGTTCATAAAATCAAGCCCCTTGGTACGCTGATTCATTCACCATTTATGGAAGACTGTAACAATTTCATGTTCCAAACTTTTGTAACCAGTTTGGGGATGGCAAATTCCTGTTCCAACATGACAGCACACCAGTACAGAAAGCAAGGTCAGTAAAGATGTGAGTTTGGAGGAGCTTGACTGCCCTGCCCCATAGATACCTTTAGGGATAATTATAGCAGAGACTGTGAGCCAGGTCCTTGACTACTGCATCAGTCTGACTCCCAAATGCTTGTCAAGAAGAATGGTCAGAATTTCCCATAAACACCCTTAACGTTGCGGGATAGCTTTAAACTTTTAGCTGTAAAGGGTAGAAGGGTATAACGTGACCGGGCTCATTTAGCCTGACCACTATGTCACTTGGCAAGCAGATATGTATAATAATAAATACAGATATCAATAATAGCTTCTTACTATCGGAGCAAAGTGTTGTACAGCATACAGGTGTTTAATATTAATAAAACATTATGATATGGCATTTCATAGCTCATTGTGTATGCTAAGTACATGGTTCTGGATGGACCTTTGATTGGTCGTTGTCACCGTACCATATCTCAAGGGCTCAGTAGAACCTTCAGAATGGAGGTTCTAGATGTTTATGTGTTTGGGAAAAGTTCGCAACAAATAGGAATTTTTCAAAAAAAAAAAAAAAGCTGTCAACTTGTCTGGGCCAATAAAGCACCACCTACAGGTGGTGCTTATCACTAATATTTCATAGTATTTTATGCAAATTTCCTTAGTTATTTATTGCTGTCTATAGCCTTCTGAAGTTGTTCACCGAGGGTCACCATTCTTATTTTTTTCACAACCCTCTTATTGTGAACTGTTTTTGCACATGCAGTGTGTCCTGCACTACTCTAGGTAAAATAAAAAAGGTAGGGTACTTCAAAAAATACACTCTTTCCTTTGTCATAATGACAAGAGTCACTAAAGGTTTACATGCTTCTGGCCCACAGATGGAATAGAAAGCCTTTTAAAAGGAATTCCATGTGTGTCCAATAACATCATAGTGTAGCATCTTTTCTATGACTAGATAGATTAACCCTTTTGTGGTGCAGAGTATATAGTCAAAGAGATGGGGAGAAGCAGGAAGGTTGATTCAAGGCCTATCGACATTTGTTACTGGTCCAGCCCATGAAAGAGGGGAGAATCACAGAGGACCAATCAATTTCAGGTGCCTGTATACTAAAGGTAGTATCCCAAGGTTTTCAAATACATGGGGGAATATGTTGCCAATGTAGGGAAAAGGAACAATAGAAGAAGTTCCAAGGAGGAAAGAGTCCAAGGATTTACTTTTTTTTTTTTTTTTGGGTTCAGAAGCCAACAGGGTCTTGCCTACTAGACAAAAGCTGTCTGAACACCTTTGTCATCCTAAAGAAGTTCATGATAGTCTCTCCTGTGTATAAGTAGTTTGTAAAGGTTTGGAAAGATTCATGATTTGTGAGTGTCAACTTTAATGTGCATTTTAATGTGATTTATTACAGTAGTAATGTGGTGGATGTGGCACATAAGATTGGTTGAAATATAATTACTCTCTTGTCAAGATGCCCTAGGATAGAATGTTCTGGAGGATAAAGCTTCCAAATTAATTCCAAAGAAAAGCTAGTTGGGAGGGAGGGAGACCTTCATGGTACTCGCTCTAAAATATAAAACTTGAGGTCTATTTTCTTCTTTGATGTCATCAAGTGGAGAGGATTCTCTTAGACCTTCTAGTAGTAGTTTTTGTGGTATACAGTTCTAGCACTTGAGGGGGCAAGATTCAGCCATTACATGATTTGGCAAAAGTCCACCCCAAAAAACAATACATTTTGAAGCTGCTTGCAGTTAATATTTGTGCTTTCCTCTGTCTATGGACAACTTAGAGAATTTTGTTCTTTTTAGCCTTATGGCAAGCTTCTTAGAGGAGGTGCTTATGAGCGGCTGCTGATACTCTTCAAGCAGTAGGAACAAGTGGGCATGCTCAAGCCAGGGGCTTGCTGGTGTTATCACCATCGCTGTGTAAGAAGGAAGCATTGATGATCCTATACTGCTGTTAATTTGGATAGATACAGCTAGACATGACAAAGCATAGCTATCTGAGTGTAGTCATTTAAAGCCAGTGTGTACTTTTTAATAGTGGTAATTGTGCGGAGACATAGTTCCCCTTAAAATGCTCACAATCACAGGAAAGTAGGTAGTTTTAACTGCAGAAAACTTTTATTGCATGCACAAATGCAACATGTTTAAAGCGTGTGCTCCTTTATCAAGCATACTAAGATTGTCTTGTCTGTGGGCCAACAGAGCAGTGTTAACCTGGTGGTAAATGCTTCAAACCAGATACATAACTATTACATAATAAACTTATTAGAAAAGAAAGGATACATTCAGATCAGAAATAGGACTTGCTTGGAACCACAAATTGTCTCTGTTATTGAGCTTTTGTAGTTTGGAGTCACATCGGCTGTTATTCCCATCGGTGGCCCCATCGGCTTGTTTATCCCATCGGCTGGCCCCATCGGCTGTTTATTCCCATTGGCTGGCCCATCGGCGTGTTTTTGTCATTCTACATAATCCTAGCCAAAAATGGAGCTGTGTGAGTCAAGTCCTCCAGCCACTTTATCCCCGCCTACCCAGAAATCCGTAGCACAGACATGCTCAGTTTGATTTACTCTGGGAGAAGGAGGGTCTGTTTAATGTAATTCTTTTTTGTATCTGCAGCTTTGTGGTAGAATATGATCCAGGGATCACGATCTGAAGACCTTGTCTCTCCATACTTTGAGGAACCGGAATTGCGGGTGAGTTCAGGCTAAATAGGCTCTCTTATTATTAACCCCTCTGCTTCCACTAATGTGCCATTGTTCGCTATTAAAATGCCCCTGCCAAAGAATCCATACAAATGGCCTTGGGAATGGACTGTGTTTCTCATGTACTAAGATCTCATGCCATATCCAGATAATGACAGTACACAGTTACTGTCATTTGTAACAAATGGGTTAGAGTTTCTCCTGGGGTGATCAGTATAGCAGCAAATCGTTTTTTGTACTTAGAATCTAAGCAAACTCTCCCCACCCTCAGGACGGCTTTGTGCAGAACGTTCACATTCCAAAGGTCCGTGTGGATCCCAGCGGGCGCTGTGCTGTGATGCTGATATGGCACTAGGTGGTGGTGCTGCCTTTCCGCAGGGACACGTTGGCGAAGAACATGAAGGACTCGTGGAGAAGGGTAAGTGGGGAGTTCCTGTTTGTCGTGGCACTTCTGTCTATTGGCTTATTCACTATTAAATGCACATGTGCAGCACATTAGGTGATTCTAATAATGTCATTGTACTCAATGTTTTGCCATTCATGTTAAGTTTTATGCAAAGATTGTAGGTTATTTTATGACATGGTCCTTACTGAATTTGGCCCTGACTGGTAGCACTGGACGTTTAAACACTGCATGTCATTATTTGTAGACAGAAGTCCAGCTTTCTGCCTAGTTATATCATTGACATACGGGAACTGGATGAGAAGCTTCTCAATATCATCGATATGAGTTCCTGCACGGATACTATGAGCCTACCTGCTATCCTCTACGAGCCCAACCAGACTTGGCCTGGGTACGACAGATACATCTAACTACTGGTTCCCCCATCTTCCTCTGTACAGTTGTATCCTTACTACTGGTTTCCCCCATCTCCCCCAGTACGTTACATACTTACTACTGGTTTTCCCCATTTCCCCCATTGGTTACATCCTACTACTGTTTTCCCCATCTCCCCTTGTACAGTCAATCCTTATACTGGTTCCACCATCCCCCCTCCAGTACAGTTACATCCTTACTACTGGATCCACCATCTTTCCCAGTACAATAACATCCTTACTAATGGTTTCCCTTCTTCCCCCATTACAGTTACATCCATATTTCTGGTATCTCCATCTCCCCCTGTACAGTTACATCCTTACACTGGTTCCACCCACCCCCCCAGTGCAATTGCATCCTTACTAATGGTTCCACCATCCACACCCCTAAATTATACAATCCTGTAAGAAAAAGGTTATCCACACCTATTACTATACACAGTTATGTATATATTTCTAAACATACTTTTTCATAGTAGCGTAACTTCGAAGACACAGGTCGTTTGGGATATACTCAGAATAGGACAATTAGCCTTTAAATGATTTTAGATCATTTATTAAAAGATAGCATGTTAACTACTGAACTAAATGGTAAAACACAGGTGAGGAGGGTAGAATGAGATAAAAAAAAAAAAAAAAAAAGAATACTTAGAAATAAATGGCCCTGAAAAGTCCACGAACAGTCCAGGAAACTTGTAAATCCAATATGGAAAAAGTGCCAAAGTCCAAATTGATAGTCCCTGATGGAAGCCAATATATGGTCTGTCCAATGGCTAGATGTTCCTTAAGATGTATTGACGAACTCTGGGCTCAGTCCATACTCTCTCAATTTATCCTTTCTCCTGAAAATAGGAGCAGTCTGGACTATAGAGGGGGTGGGCTTGGTTCTGCCCCTGAAAGGTTTTTCCTATTTTTGAAGGGAACTTTAAACCCTCAAGTATATACTGTACTGTACACGCTACATTCAAATAATAACACGATTGTCATAACTAATTTTACACAATAGAATGATACCAAACAGCTACTTTAGTTTGTAGGCCTAAGAAGGATAACATCTCGAGTTTCTCAAGGAATATCATCGTCTACAAGATATCTATAAATTCAGATTTAATAAACTGAGAATACTTGTGAAAATTAGTAGCTATGGAAAAGACAAGTCTTATAGAATTGTCAGGCAGGGATTTTTTATCCCTGTGATTGCCTGACAGTAAAACAATGTGGGAGCTGCCATACTGCTTGACCATGCCGATAAAGTGAGATAATTAAAAATTAATGCTGCACTCCTGTTCGTCACACCCATACATCCTTATTGCTGGTTCCCCCAATCCTCCAGTACAGTTACATCTTTATTTCTGATTCCACTATCTTCTACAGTACAGTTATATATTTTATTACCAGTTATTCTCATAGATTTCCACAACTACTATCTCCACCACCTCTTCACCCAAGTATGGTTACATCCTTGTTACTGGTTCCTTTATCTCTCCAAGTACAATTAACATCTGATAAACTGGTTCCACCATCTCCCCAGTACAGTTACATCTTATTACTGGTTCCACCATCCCCCAGTACAGTTACATCCTTATGTGGTTTCCTCCTTCTCCCCCATTTCAGTTACATCCTTATACTTGTTTCCCAATCACCCTGTACAGTTACATTTTAATACTGGATTTCCCCATCTCCCCATTACTGTTACATCAATACTACTGGTTTCCCCCATTCCCCAGTACAGTTACATCTTTATTACTGGTCCAGTGTCTCCCCTGGTACAGTTATATTATTATAGGTACACCATCTTCCCCAGTACATTTGCAATCTAATTACTGGTTCCACTATCTACCCAGTAAAGTCACATGCTGAGTTCTGGTTCCCCCAGTACAGGTGCATCATTTTTGCTGGTCACCATCTCCCCCCTGTACAGTACATCCTGATAACTGGTTCCATTATTTTCCCTAATACTGTGACATCCTGATTACTGGTTCCACATCTCCCACTAGTAAGTTACATCCTTATCACTGGTTCCACCGTCCTCCCAGTACATTTACTTCAGATTACTGGTTCCACCGTCTTCCCCCAGTAGAGTACATACTATTACTGGTTCCACCATCTCCCCCAGTACGTTACATCCTTTTTACTGGTTCACCATCTCCCCCAGTACAGTTACATCCTTTTTACTGGTTCCACCATCTCCCCCAGTACAGTTACATCCTTTTTACTGGTTCCACCATCTCCCCAGTACAGTTACATCCTTTTACTGGTTCCACCATCTCCCCCAGTACAGTTACATCCTGATTACTGGTTCCACCCTCCCCCCCAGTACATTACATTAGATTACTGGTTCCACTGTCTCCCCCAGTAGAGTTACATACTAATACGGTTCCACGTCTCCCCAGTAGAGTTACACTAATTACTGGTTCCACCATCTCCCCCAGTAGAGTTACATACTAATTACTGGTTCCACCGTCTCCCCCAGTACAGTTAAATCCTTTTTACCGTTCTACCATCCCCCAGTACAGTTTACACTTTTACGGTTCCACCATCTCCCCCAGTACAGTTACATCCTTTTTACGGTTCTACCATCTCCCCCAGTAAGTTACATCCTGATTACTGGTTCCACCATCTCCCCCAGTACAGTTACATCCTTTTTACTGGTTCTACCATCTCCCCCAGTACAGTTACATCCTTTTTACCGGTTCACCATCTCCCCCAGTACAGTTACATCCTTTTAATGGTTCCACCACCTCCCCCAGTACGGTTACATCATTTTTACCGGTTCCACCATCTCCCCAGTACAGTTATATCCTTTTTACTGGTTCCACCGTCTCCCCCAGTACAGTTACATCTATTACTTGTTTCCCAATCACCCCCTGTACAGTTACATTCTTAATACTGGATTCCCCATCTCCCCATTACTGTTACATCCTTACTACTGGTTTACCCCATCCCCAGTACAGTTACATCTTATACTGGTTCCAGTGTCTCCCCTGGTACAGTATATTATTATAGGTTACACCATCTTCCCCAGTACATTTGCATTCTAATTACTGGTTCCACATCTACCCAGTAAAGTCACATGCTGAGTTCTGGTTCCCCCAGTACAGGTGCATCATTTTTGCTGGTTCCACCATCTCCCCCTGTACAGTTACAACCTGATAACTGTTCCATTATTTTCCCTAATACTGTGACATCCTGATACTGGTTCCACCATCCTCCCCAGTACATTTACATTCAGATTACTGGTTCCACCGTCTCCCCAGTAGAGTTACATACTAATTACTGGTTCCACCATCTCCCCCAGTACAGTTACATCTGATTACTGGTTCCACCATCTCCCCCAGTACAGTTACATCCTGATTACTGGTTCCACCATCTCCCCCAGTACAGTACATCCTTTTACTGGTTCCACCATCTCCCCCAGTACAGTTACATCCTGATTACTGGTTCCACCATCTCCCCAGTAAAGTTACATCCCTATTACTGGTTCCACCATCCTCCAGTACATTTACATTCAGATTACTGGTCCACCGTCTCCCCCAGTAGAGTTACATACTAATTACTGGTTCCACCGTCTCCCCCAGTAGAGTTACATACTAATTACTAACTGGGGGAGATGGGGGACCAGTAATTAGTATGTAACTCTACTGGGGGAGACGGTGGAACCAGTAATTAGTATGTAACTCTAACTGGGGGAGACGGTGGAACCAGTAATCTGAATGTAAATGTACTGGGGAGGATGGTGGAACCAGTATAGGGAGTAACTTTACTGTGGGAGATGGTGGAACCAGTAATCAGGATGTAACTGTAGGGGGGAGATGGTGGAACCAGTAAAAAGGATGTAACTGTACTGGGGGAGATGGTGGAACCAGTAATTCAGGATGTAACTGTACATGGGGGAGATGGTGGAACCAGTAATCAGGAGTTAACTGTACTGGGGGAGATGGTGGAACCAGTAATTAGTATGTAATACTGTGGGGAATCGTGTGGAAGTAATCGAGGTAATGTTGGGAGAACAACTGGGGAGACGGTGGAACCAGTATCTGAATGTAAATGTACTGGGGAGGATGGTGGAACCAGTAATCAGGATGTCACAGTATTAGGAAAATAATGGAACCAGTTATCAGGATGTAACTGTACAGGGGGAGATGGTGGAACCAGCAAAAATGATGCACCTGTACTGGGGGACAAGAACTCAGCATGTGACTTTACTGGGTAGATAGTGGAACCAGTAATTAGAATGCAAATGTACTGGGGAAGATGGTGTAACCTATAATAATATAACTGTACCAGGGGAGACACTGGAACCAGTAATAAAGATGTAACTGTACTGGGGAGATGGGGTAAACCAGTAGTAAGGATGTAACAGTAATGGGGAGATGGGGAAATCCAGTATTAAGAATGTAACTGTACAGGGGGTGATTGGGAAACAAGTAATAAGGATGTAACTGTACTGGGGGAGACGGTGGAACCAGTAAAAAGGATATAACTGTACTGGGGGAGATGGTGGAACCGGTAAAAATGATGTAACCGTACTGGGGGAGGTGGTGGAACCATTAAAAAGGATGTAACTGTACTGGGGGAGATGGTGGAACCGGTAAAAAGGATGTAACTGTACTGGGGGAGATGGTAGAACCAGTAAAAAGGATGTAACTGTACTGGGGGAGATGGTGGAACACGTAATCAGGATGTAACTGTACTGGGGGAGATGGTAGAACCAGTAAAAAGGATGTAACTGTACTGGGGGAGATGGTGGAACCGGTAAAAAGGATGTAACTGTACTGGGGGAGATGGTAGAACCGGTAAAAAGGATTTAACTGTACTGGGGGAGACGGTGGAACCAGTAATTAGTATGTAACTCTACTGGGGGAGATGGTGGAACCAGTAATTAGTATGTAACTCTACTGGGGGAGACGGTGGAACCAGTAATTAGTATGTAACTCTACTGGGGGAGACAGTGGAACCAGTAATCTGAATGTAAATGTACTGGGGGGGATGGTGGAACCAGTAATCAGGATGTAACTGTACTGGGGGAGATGGTGGAACCAGTAAAAAGGATGTAACTGTACTGGGGGAGATGGTGGAACCAGTAAAAAGGATGTAACTGTACTGGGGGAGATGGTGGAACCAGTAAAAAGGATGTAAACTGTACTGGGGGAGATGGTGGAACCAGTAAAAAGGATGTAACTGTACTGGGGGAGATGGTGGAACCAGTAATTAGTATGTAACTCTACTGGGGGAAGACGGTGGAACCAGTAATCTGAATGTAAATGTACTGGGGAGGACGGTGGAACCAGTGATAAGGATGTAACTTTACTGTGGGAGATGGTGGAACCAGTAATCAGGATGTCACAGTATTAGGGAAAATAATGGAACCAGTTATCAGGATGTAACTGTACAGGGGGAGATGGTGGAACCAGCAAAAATGATGCACCTGTACTGGGGGAACCAGAACTCAGCATGTGACTTTACTGGGTAGATAGTGGAACCAGTAATTAGAATGCAAATGTACTGGGGAAGATGGTGTAACCTATAATAATATAACTGTACCAGGGAGACACTGGACCAGTAATAAAGATGTAACTGTACTGGGAGATGGGGAAACCAGTAGTAATGATGTAACAGTAATGGGGAGATGGGGAAATCCAGTATTAAGAATGTAACTGTACAGGGGGTGATTGGGAAACAAGTAATAAGGATGTAACTGAAATGGGGGAGAAGGAGGAAACCACTAGTAAGGATGTAACTGTACTGGGGGAGATGGTGGAACCAGTAATAAAGATGTAACTGTACTGGGGGAGATGGTGGAACCAGTTATCAGGATGTAATTGTACTTTGAGAGATAAAGGAACCAGTAACAAGGATGTAACCATACTGGGGAAGGTGGTGGAACCGTACTGTGGGAGATCATGGAACTGGTAATAAAAATATAACTGTACTGTAGAAGATAGTGGAATCAGAATAAAGAGTAACTGTACTGGAGGATATGGGGGAAACCAGCAATAAGGATGTATGGGGTGTGACGAACAGGAGTGCAGCATTAATTTTTAAAATTATCTCATTTATCGGCATGGTCAAGAGTATGGCAGCTCCCACATTGTTTTACTGTCAGGCAATCACAGGGATAAAAAATCCCTGCCGACAATTCATATAAGACTTGTCTTTTCCATAGCTAACTAATTTTCACAAGTATTCTCAGTTTATTAAATCTGAATTTATAGATATCTTGTAGACGATGATTTTCCTTGAGAAACTCGAGAGTTATCCTTCTTAGGCCTACAAACTAAAGTAGCATGTTTGGTATCATTCTATTGTGTAAATTAGTTAATGACAATCGTGTTATTTTTTGAATGTAGCGTGTACAGTACAGTATATACTTGAGGGTTTAAAGTTCCCTTCAAAAATAGAAAAACCTTTCAGGGGCAGAACCAAGCCCACCCCCCTATAGCCAGACTGCTCCTATTTTCAGGAGAAAGGATAAATTGAGAGATGGACTGGCCCAGGAGTTCGTCATAACATCTTAAGGAACATCTAGCCATTTGGACAGACCATATATTGGCTTCCATCAGGGACTATCAATTGGACTTTGGCACTTTTTCCATATTGGATTTACAAGTTTCCTGGACTGTTCGTGGACTTTTCAGGTGCCATTTATTTCTAAGTATTCTTTTTTTTTTTTTTTTTTATTCCATTCTACCCTCACCTGTGTGTTACCATTTATGTTCAGTAAGTTAACATGCTATCTTTAATAAATGATCTAAATCATTTAAAGGCTAATTGTCCTATTCTGAGTATATCCCAAAACGAACCTGTGTCTTCGAAGTTACGCTACTATAGAAAAGTATTGTTTAGAAATATATACTAACTGTGTATAGAGTAATAGGTGTGGATAACCTTTTTCTTACAGGATTGTATAATTTAGGGGGTGTGGATGGTGGAACCATTAGTAAGGATGCAATGCACTGGGGGGGTGGGTGGAACCAGTAGTAAGGATGTAACTGTACGGGGGAGATGGAGATACCAGAAATATGGATGTAACTGTAATGGGGGAGAAGAGGGAAACCATTAGTAAGGATGTTATTGTACTGGGAAAGATGGTGGATCCAGTAGTAAGGATGAACTGTACTGGAGGGGGGATGGTGGAACCAGTAGTAAGGATGTAACTGTACAAGGGGAGATGGGGAAAAACAGTAGTAAGGATGTA
>CM033474.1:256268630-256438607 GCA_019447015.1 Hymenochirus boettgeri | reverse complement strand
CTACAGTATATGTATTAATACCAGTAATTCTCAATATTATATAGTATTCCCGTACCAACCCAAACTACAGTATATGTGTTAATATCGGTAATTTTCAAAATTATATAGTATCCCCCGTACCAACCAGAACTACAGTATATATATTAATACCAGTAATTCTCAATATTATATAGTGTTCCTGTACCAACCAGAACTACAGTATATGTATTAATACCAGTAATTCTTTGTTTTTTCGTTTTTTTTGGATGTTGTTGTTTGGAAAATCCTGGTGAAAGTGATTGGTGTGTTAGAAAAGGAGGACAACGTGTTGTTATTAAAGTTGCCTTTTGGCATTGAGATTAGTGATCTAGCCAGTGGGACCAAGAGGTCACCGGGAGGACTTTTGCTTTTGGATGTGTGCTTGTCAGGTGTTAAGTCGTGGTTATAAAGTCCAAGACAGATCAGTCAGGTTGGGTAAGGTGCCTTTGCTAGGAGACTTTCTGAGTGATGGCTTGTATAGAATCAAAGCTGTTTGTTAGGGCACCAGTCGCAGATCCACTATTACTACATCAGGATTTTCTTATCTGGGTTTCAGTTTTGTAAGGTTTGCATTTTGCAGGTGGGGAAATAGGTTTAAATCCATTAAATACAATTCCCTCTTACATAGTAACATAGTAATTGAGGTTGAATTAAGGCATACGTCCATCAAGTCCAACTTAGTCACCCTCTTTTTTTTGTTTTTTTTTAACCCTACCTAACAGTTGATCCAGAGGAAGGCAAAAAACCCCAGCTAAAAAGGGGGAAAAAAATCTTTCCTGACTCCAAACGGCAATTGGAAAGTATCCCTGGATCAACCAGATCTATATGCATTAATACAGTAATTCTCAATATTATATAGTATCCCTGTACCAACCAGAACTACAGTATATGTATTAATACCAGTAATTCTCATATATATAGTATCCCTGTAACAACCAGAAATACAGTATATGAATTAATACCAGTAATTTCAATATTATATAGTATCCTGTACCAACCAGAACTACAGTATAGCATTAATACCAGTAATTCTCAATATTTTTAGTTTTAGAAACTTATCCAGGCCTTTTTTAAAGCTATTTAATGAACTTGCCATTACCACATCTGCTGGAAGACAGTTCCACAGTTTCACCGTTCTCACTGTATAATAAACCTTTCCTAACCTGAAGATGAAAACTTTTTTCCAACCTTAAAGGATGTCCATGTGTCCTCTGATTGACACTATTAGTAAACAATGCACCAGAGAGTTCATTGTATGGCCATTAATTTATTGTATAAGGTTATCATGTCCCCACGCAAACGTCGCCCTCTCTGAACTGCTTCAATTTCCAAGATGTCCTTTTGTATATGGGATTCCAAAACTGCACCGCATATTCCAATGAGGCCTTACCAGTGCCTTGTATAGAGGGAGAATAATATTTTTCTCTCTTGAATCTATCCCCTCTTACAAGACAATATCTTGCTAGCTCTAGCCGTTGCTACCTGGCATTGTTGCTATAGCTAAGTCTGTTTCTCGACAGAACCCCCAATCTTTTTCCATTACAGATGCACTTAACACAGAGTTATTATGGTGTGTAGGTGGCACAGGGATTATTAAATCCTAATGCATCACCTTACATATCAACATTGAATCTCATCTGCCATTCTGCTGCCCATTTTGATAATCTATCTAGGTCTGCTTGCAGCACTTGCACATCAAGTTTCCAAAGCTCTGCATAGCTTAGTGTCATCAGCAAACACTGAGACCTTGCTCCCAATGCCCCCTTCTAAGTCATTTAGATTAAACAGAACCCTGAGGCACTCCGCTTAGAACTTTAGAAACAGTATCAAAAGCTTTCGCAAAATCCAGTATACCACATCTACTGCTGTGCCTGAATCTAACTTCTTACTAGCTTCTTCATAAAAACCAATTAAATTTGTCTGGCATGATCTATTCTCATAAATCCATGCTGACTATTACTAATAAAATGAGCTCTGGAGACAAAGTCAAGGATATGATCCTGTAACAAAGTTTCCAGCACCTTCCCTACCACTGATGTTAGGCTTACAGGTCTATAGTTACACAGGCTGTGAACGACTACCTTTTTTGAATATTGGTATTACACCCAGACAAAGCGAATCTGAAAAGATGAGAAACAGTGGTCTAGATAGAACTGAAACTAAGCTCTTTTAAAATCCGAGGATGCAATCCATCAGGTCCTGGGGCTTTATTGATATAATATTGTCTAATTGTTTCCGTACCATATCCTCTCTTAGCCAATGTGGATACTCTTCATTTCTACCCGCATATTATTACAATCCCTGCTGTAAGGACAAGGATTCTCAACAGTAAAAACGATGTAAAAAAACGGTTTCGCAGATTAGCCTTTTAGGCATCCTCTACAACCATCTCAGCCCCATTATTTAATGGTCCCACATTCTCAGTCCTATCATTTTTACCATTTATATACTTTTTGGGGTTGGACTTGCTTGTGTCGGCAATCCGTATTTCATTTCTATTTTAGCTAGTTTAATTGCTTTCTTGCACTCCTTGTACAGCTTTTAACTCCCTGTAAGCCTGTTCTGTTCACTCTGTTTCAAAATTTTAAAATCTTTTTTTTTTCCTTTCCCTTTTTACCTGAGCTTAAGCCATGCAGGAGGGGACCTAATTTTTTTTACACTTGTTCCCTAAAGGTACAGATTTAGAAATGTAATAGTTTAAAGGGCATGTCCACCCCCAAAACAAAAATTTAACCCCTTACTGGCCACATCAAGTAGTTTAAAACAATCCTTACTACATCCTGCTCAAAATAGTTTCCCTGCTGTGCCCCTCCAAAGTCCAGGAAAACTGCTGTGTAGGAGCAGTGTGTGACTCATGTGTGCCTGATACTTCCTCAACCTCATCAAGGTTGAGGCATGCTCAGTGCAGCCCTCCCTGCCTCTCAGCCAATCACGGACGCGGCTGCCGGTCCCGCCCCCTGCTTTCAATTCCATGCAAGCAGAGGGCCTGAACACTGCAGCAGGGGAGAGAGGGACGGTAGAGTAAGAATCGGGGGACTTTCTAACAATTATATTAATGCGGTTGGGGCTGGGGGAGCATGCCGTACCAAATATCAAAAGTTAAATTTTGGGGTGGACATGCCCTTTAATATCCTTTAAAAGTGGTCCACACTCTGCTCAGTATCTACCTAGAAACAATTCCCCCCAGTCTATGAGCAGGAGTGATTCCTTTAAGAGCACAAAATTAGCTTTCTGAAGTTAAAAGTTTTGTTAACCCAGTGCACTTAGTTTTTTGCAACCTATAATAAATAACACTATATCATGGTCACTATAGTAAGCTTCCCATTACCTTCATCTCCAAAATGAGCTCTGGGTATTAGATATCACCAGATCCAACAACTCATTCTGTCTAGTAGGAACTTCTACCATCTGTGAAAGAAAATGCTCATATAGGAAATTTAAGAACTTTATACCTTTTGAGGTGCTGGCAGTTCCCTACTCCAGTCTATGTCAGGGGAGTTAAAATCCCCCATAACCATGGCATTTCTCAGGCTGATGGTAAGAAATAAATAGTGCAACAGTTTAATGGGTTAATGTGTAAGTCAATAGATAGTTCACTCAGGAGGTCAGCTTCAAGAATATGTCTAAATTCCTCTTTCCGAACAGGGGCAGCTATTAAGGAGAACTGTATGTGCTAGGTCTTACTGTCTATAGGATTAAGGTGTTCGGTCTGTGGGCTTCGGGTAGGTATAGAAGTTATCCGTCCCACCTTGGCTGAATTTATTTAACTGTTATTTTACAGGTTTCTCACAAGCCAAAGTATGGATTTTGAGAGACTCTTATGTGGTTTGGTGTGAAAGTGACGTGCATGCAGAGAAACGTATAAAGTCAATTTGGGCTTTGCAGCAACATAGTGAAAGAGTATTGGTCATTGGCTGGATTTCTTCCCCACCAACCCAACTTCTTAATCCTATAGACAGTAAGACCTAGCACATACAGTACGTCTAAATAGCTGCCCCTGTTCGGAAAGAGTGGGAATTGTAGTTTAATTGATTTAAAACATTTCCCAACTGCAAAATGCAAAACCTTACAAAACTGAAACCCAGATAAGAAAATCCTGATGTAGTAATAGTGGATATGCGACTGTGGCCCTAACAACACGCTTTGATTGGATACAAGCTATCTCTCCAATTTCTCCTAGCAAAAGCACCTTACCCAACTGACTGATCTGTTTGGACTTTAAACCATGACTTATCAGTGGCAAACTGCTATTATTATTATTATTTTTTAATTTAAAGGGCATGTCTACCCCCAAAACTAAATGTTACCCACTACTGGCTCACTGTGTAGTTTTAAAAAATTCTTAAATTACATTCTCCTTATGGTTCTCCTGCAATGCTTGTCCAAGTTCCAGGAAACTGAAGAGTAGGAGCTGTCTTCATGTCAAAAGGTTTCTGCCTCTCCTTGTCCTCAGGACTCTGGAATGCACAGGAGAGCTGTCTCCCCTCCCTTTCTCCTACCCTCTGGATCCCTTCATGCAGCTTGGGCCCATACTATTAAAACCCTTTTCCGTAGTGTAGTGTATGCCAGCCCACCCCCAACCACCATGTAAGTTTTGTAAAAAAAAACACCCACAGAAATAGACTTGCGTTCCTTCATTCCCTCGGCTCTCTGTATAGCCGGCAGCTGCATCTGTGATTGGCTGACTGTCAGCCAAACACAGACACGGTGCTGGTCGGCCCATTCACAATTTCCGGCAAGCAGGGAGCCAGGAGCAGAGGGGAAGACTGTGGTAAGTCTGTTCTGTTACACTACAGAAAAACTTAGTTTGTGGGGTGGGGATACCCTTATGCATCCCATATCCCCTAGCCATGTGCCTCTTACTATAGTTATTCAATATGTAGAAAGTCGAATCCTTGAGCTCTTAGCGGAGCTGTCCAGCAACTGAAGGTTCTGTTTACAAGTAAGACGTTCTATTCCATCTAAGCAGCGTAATGGATATCTATCAGATTAGTCATGATATTTTATAAATTGATCACACTGCTCAATTCGCCAAAATACTGATCTCAGACTAATTAACATTTCTTATTTCTTAAAATAAAATGGAAATGTTTTTTAAACCCACCAATAAATAATACTGCCTGGCTAGACACATCCAAGCAAGGGACCCACAGCTTTTGGGTAAAAGAGGCAGAATGTAACATAATTTACCAGGGACATTTTTAGTTAATTGTATGTGGATTTGCCATTGATGAGCTGTTGACATGACTGATACCTCTTGTTCTGTGAAAAGCCAAACTTCTACTTATGTGCTGTTAATCTCCAACATAGCTCATGTTTTCTTGAGTAGCCAAGCCTGTGTTTATTTATAGACAAACGTTTACTCCTTCACCTGTATCATAGAGAAAAATTCCCACCCAAAAAGAATTTATTTATATTCTCACAGTGTAGGTATGTACATATTCTCATTCTGAATGTTAGGGTTTCTCCTACTACTGTTGGAACAGACTATGGCTGGGAAAAGACCATGCCAGTAAATAGTGGAACCAAATATTTAAAATTTGCCATGTCTAAAAATAGATATTTAATAGAAATTTAATATAATTAAAGTAGAGTAAATTATAATGTGTAGCGCAAACATTGTGTAAATTGTATAGAATACTTTTAATTTTGGGTAATATATAGACATACACCATAAGGAATACAGGTGTGCCCAAAAGATATTGGCATTCCCAAGTGTGCCACAGTTTGAGATGTTATGAGAACCATTGGTTTATGTTTCATGGCAAGACATAGAAGTCAGATAATACAAAGATGTACTGGAAGATCGTGCCACCCTTGCTGGTCACATGCACTGGATTATCAGAACTATCCATATCCACCTTAATACATAGTAACATAATAAATGAGGTTGAATAAAGACATATGTCCATCAAGTCCAACCTCTTCACCCTTCTTTTTAACCCACCTAAAGTGGGTCACAACAGTAACGATAAAGCCCCGATACCAACCAGAACTACAGTATATGATTAATACCAGTAATTCTCAATATTATTAATCCCCGTACCAACCAGAACTACAGTATGTATTAATACCAGTAATTCTCAATATTATATAGTATCTCCATACAACCAGAACTACAGTATACGTATAATACCAGTAATTCTCAATATTATATAGTATCCCCACCAACCAGAACTACAGTATATGTATTAATACCAGTAATTCTCAATATATATAGTATACTGCCACAACCAGAAATACAGTATATGTATTAATACCAGTAATTCCAATATTATATAGTATCCCCATACCAACCAGAACTACAGTATAGTTATTAATACCAGTAATTCTCAATATTATATAGTATCTCCATACCAACCAGAACTACAGTTTACGTATTAATACCAGTAATTCTCAATATTATATAGTATCCCTGCACCAACCAGAACTACAGTATACGTATAAATACCAGTAATTCTCAATATTATATAGTATCCCTGCACCAACCAGAACTACAGTATATGTATTAATACCAGTAATTCTCAATAATATATAGTATCCCTGCACCAACCAGAACTACAGTATATGTATTAATACCAGTAATTCTCAATATTATATAGTATCCCTGCACCAACCAGAACTACAGTATATGTATTAATACCAGTAATTCTCAATATTATAAGTATCCCTGTACCAACCAGAATTACATTATTGTTTTAATACCAGTAATTTTCAATTATATAGTATCCCTGTACCAACCAGAACTACAGTATATGTATTAATACAGTAATTCTCAATATATTATGTACCCGTACCAAACAGAATTACATTATATGTATAATACCAGTAATTCTCAATATTATACAGTATCCTGCAACCAGAACTACAGTTATGTATTAATACCAGTAATTCTCAAATTATATAGTATCCCCGTACAACCAGAACTACAGTATATGTATTAATACCAGTAATTCTCAATATTATATAGTATCTCCGTACCAACCAGATCTACAGTATACGTATTAATACCAGTAATTCTCATATATATAGTATCCCTGCACCAACAGAACTACAGTATATGTATAATACCAGTAATTCCAATAATTATGTATCCTCGCACAACCAGAACTACAGTATATGTATTATACCAGTAATTCTCAATATTATATAGTATCCCCGTACCAACCAGAACTACAGTATATGTATTAATACCAGTAATTCTCAATATTATATAGTATCTCCATACCAACCAGAACTACAGTATACGTATAATACCAGTAATTCTCAATATTATATAGTATCCCTGCACCAACCAGAACTACAGTATATGTATAATACCAGTAATTCTCAATAATATATGTATCCCTCGCACCAACCAGAACTACAGTTATGATTTAACCAGTAATTCTCAATATTATATAGTATCCCTGCACCAACCAGAACTACGTATATGTATTAATACACGTAATTCTCAATATTATATAGTATCCCCGTACCAACCAGAACTACAGATATGTATTAATACCAGTAATTCTCAATTTATATAGTACTCCCATACCAACCAGAACTACAGTATATGTATTAATACCCGTAATTCTCAATATTATTAGTATCCCTGCACCAACCAGAACTACAGTATATGTATTAATACCAGTAATTCTCAATAATATATAGTATCCTGCACCAACCAGAACTACAGTAATGTATTAATACCAGTAATTCTCAATAATATATAGTATCCCTGCACCAACCAGAACTACAGATATGTATTAATACCAGTAATTCTCAATATTCTATAGTATCCCTGTACCAACCAGAATTACATTATATGTATTAATACCAGTAATTCTCAATATTATACAGTATCCCTGTACCAACCAGAAACTACAGTATATGTTTAATACCAGTAATCTCAATATTAATAGTATCCCCCGTACCAACCAGAACTACAGTATATGTATTAATACCGGTAATTCTCAATATTATATATATCCCTGCCCCACCAGAACTACAGTATATGTATTAATACCGGTAATTTCAATATTATATAGTATCCCTGCACCAACCAGAACTACAGTATATGTATTAATACCGGTAATTCTCAATATTATATAGTATCCCAGTACCAACCATAATTACAGTATATGTATTAATACCGTAATTCTCAACTTTATATAGTATCCCTGCACCAACCAGAACTACAGTATATGTATAATACCAGTAATCTCAATATTATATAGTATCCCCGTACCAACCAGAACTACAGTATATGTATTAAACCGGTAATTCTCAAAATTATATAGTATCCCTGTACCAACCAGAATACAGTATATGTATTATACACGTATCTCAATATTATATAGGATTCCCGTACCAACCCAAATACAGTATATGTGGTATATCGGTAATTTTCAAATTATATGATCTCCCCGTACCAACCAGAACTACAGTATATATATTAATACCAGTAATTCTCAATATTATATAGTGTTCCTGTACCAACCAGAACTACAGTATATGTATTAATACCAGTAATTCTCAATATTATATAGTATCCCCGTACCAACCATAACTACAATATATGTAGTTATTGAATGGTTATTAAATGGTTATTATATTACTAGGTTATTATATGGTTATATGGTTATTATATTACTAGGTTATTATATGGTTATTATATGACTAGGTTATTATATTGTTATTATATTACTAGGTTATTATATGACAAGGTTATTATATGGTTATTATATTACTAGGTAATATAGTTATTATATGACTAGGTTATTTTATGGTTATTATATGACTAGGTTATTATATGGTTATTATATGACTAGGTTATTATATGGTTATTATATTACTAGGTTATTTGCTTATTATATGACTAGGTTATTGTATGGTTATTATATGACTAAGTTATTATATGGTTATTATATTACTAGGTTATTATATTGTTATTATATGGTTATTATATGACTAGGTTATTATATGGTTATTATAACCATATAATAACCATATAATAACCTAGTCATATAATAATCATATAATAACCAAGTAATATAAAAACCTTATAATAACCCAGTCATATAATCATATAATAACCATATAATAACCTAGTAATAAAATAACCATAAAATAACCTAGTCATATAATAACCTAATAATATAATAACCATATAATAACCTAATCATATAATAACATAATTTGTTCATTCAATAATGTACCGTTCGCTAATACAGGAAGGATCGTTTGTTCGTTTTTTTGAATGTATTGTAGAATGCAGCTTGCACAAAACCCGACAATTGCCCGCCTGACTTCAGGAAGTGTTTTAACAAGTTTTGGTGACATTGACATGTTCCCCAGACCATTTCCCAGGTGCCAAAGCCATTTACAGTAAGTTACCATTGTTAGTTTATCTGTAAATCACTTTGACTTTTCAAACTATCACTCTCCCATAGACTTGAATGGGTATGAATTTGAACTTTTCGAAAATTTAGAAAATTCGAAAACGGAGCGAAACTCAAGAGTTTCGAACATCTCTAGTTCAGGTGAGTAAATCTAGACCTAGAAAGTGAGCCCTGGGGGACAGTGAGGTTTAGGTCCTCACCCTGGGAACTTTCCAATGAGGGATTGTGGATTTGGTGAGTGTAGTTGTTTACAATAGTAGTTGGAATAGTAGTTTACAATCCCCAGTTTCTTATTCAAAGCTGCAGAATAGGTATTTTACCCAATCGCATGGCCATAATCAGTTGGAGAAATGCATTTCATTCCATACTAAGGGTTTCCTGTCCCTTATTAATCAGCCTGTGTCTAGTTGCACTATACCTCCCCAGCACACAAAACCAGCCATTTCCAAGTTTACAGACAGTTTCTGACAAGACAGCAGAGCTGATCAGAGTAGCAAAACAGCTGTCAAAATTCTTCTCAGGTCACGGGGGCAGGCATCTGAAACAAAGTACTTCGCATTCTGTTTTTTTTTTTTATCCTTGCCGTGCCCACTTAAGTCGCCGGGTCTGTGAGAGCAAGGATTTCTGCAAACCAGGAAGAAATGGAAACTGAACTGTGCTCAGTGAACTTTAAAGATTTATTGCTCAGTGCAGAAGTGAAAAAGGAATGTAAGAGGCTTTTTAATTAGTTTTTTTATGATAACCCTTTCTTTCAACTCTTTGCTGGAATGGGCTTTGCTACTCCTTTAAAGTTAGTGGTTAGATACGGGTTTAGGGTTAAGGTAAGGGTTTGTGGTTAAATTGGGTTAGGGATTAGGTGTCTTACCGTTTTGGGACTTTAATGCGAGCCACATTAACAATAAATGACACCCATTGGTGCTAATAATCCCTCCTTTAACATAACCAATTTCTGTCTGGGTGAGATACAGGGGCACTTCTAGTGTTTTGCTGCCTGAGCCAAACTTTTGAATGCCCCCCTTTGCATGCCGCTGCATTAAAGTGGGTGTGGCTTTGTCAATGGGCATGGTTTTGCCAAAGGCCGTGGCTTCGCTGGTGGGTGTGGGTAAAATTTTACAATTTTGAACTTTCTATTAAATAGTTATTTAAACAGTTCCTCAGACAGTCAGTTACCAATAATGTAAATTACTAGAAACAGGTATGACATCCCTTTTTCCAACATCTTGTGTTGCCATTACTATATTGCTCCTTTCAGGTTTTAGTTGATCAAAATAACTTCTTTTATAGCCTGTGCTATACATTGAAGCAACTTCAAAGTACCGTGTATTGGAGTCATGAGGGCTGCACTCACACTTGTGCATGTTTGCTACTTAAGTTTTTGTTTCACCACTACCTGTCTGCTGCCTTTCTTCTTCAGTGCAGAGGTGCTGCCTGAGACAAATGCCTCACTCTGCCTAATGGTAGATGTGACCCTGGTGAGCTATAACACAATCCCTTACAAAAGAGTAACTCACCACCAGCTGTTAGTGGCCTGGGCACAGACTGCCCCAGGCCCGTCACAAGACCGATGAAACAATTGACACACAACAACTCAATTTACCAATCCTTCCAGGAGCCAAAATATGGATTGACACAGTTCAGGGCTAACTGAAGTTGATCACATGTAACATCTGTAAGTGTGTAATTAGGGCCTTGTCTTAGCCTTTCTGAGGTGACACACTCATGGTGATAGGTATAACCTCCACAGGATTCCCTGTTATCTTATGCGGCCATCCTCTCCTCCATCTGAAATCAGGTAGTGGCGAGTTGTTCTCAATAGATGAGGTAAATCTCCCCCCACCCAAGAAAAAGCCCCCACAAAAAAGGACCAAAAAAAAAAAAAACCCAAAACCAAAAAAAAAAACGGGGGGAGGAGAACCTAATAGGCAGCGTCTCTCTTCCTTAAGAGTTGAGGAGTTGAGTCGGTCTGCCAGGCCCTCCCTCAAGTCCAGCCAAGTGGGGGCAATGCTAGGAGGAGAACCTACTAACAGGCAGCGGCTCTCTCCCTTAAGAGTTGAGTCGGGCTGCCAGGCCCTCCTAAGGGAGAAGAACCTAATGGGCAGCGGCTCTCTTCCTTAAGAGTTGAGTCGGGCTGCCAGGCCCTCCCAAAAGCATTATTTTGTATTAGTTATTATTGTATGATTTATGTTGTAGGATATTGTATTGTATGAAATATCCCTGTCAATAAATATGTTAACTGTCTTATTTACTCTGTGGGATCTGTTTGGGTAACACCAATACGGTAGTTTTTCTATTGAGGGTCTAGAAAATATAAACAATGACATTGTACTTACTGTAGCACCAGCTTGGGAGCCATAACATGGAGTGTGTGTGTGTGTGGGGGGGGGTGAGATGTAGAACAGAAAGTGGAACCAGAATGCTACTCGGATGTGCAGGAGACAAAAGGGGGAAAACCCCTATAGTTTATTTAGACATAAAGCAATCCAATATTTCTGGGGGACGTATCCACCCTTCCTCAGGAATAAGGGGAATGAGGTGTCAATGGTGCATTAACCATATGTGTCTGCAATAATATGGAACTTCTACAAGGTATCCTTTACACAATAAAAACAAATAAATGTAGAGATACAGAACAGGAAATAACTGATGGCTTTATTCTATATATTGGGGTGTAATCCCCTGGGAGTCCTTTCAGGTCTGATCTCGCTATATTTCCTAGAGACAGGTCCCTGTTTGATGGGGTGCTTGCTATGCCTTACCGGATATTAGAAGTGATGCTAAGGGGGAATGTGGGGCCTTGAAGAGAATTGTTTGGGGCTTAAAGGGAACTAAACTCACAAATTGGAACATTTTAAGTTGCTTCCAGCTGGATCTATAATTCACAGGGAAGTAGGAGAGTTTATTCAGGGTTAAACGTACCTGCCAGCATGACACTCACGGCTTGTAAATAGCAGATGGCATGCTGTCCCAACCTGCCTCCCGTCTTATGTGCATGTGCGTCAATGATAAAGATAGGAAGCAGTTCATTGTATATGGCCCCTCACACTAAATCACACTATGGCAGATAAAGGGCAATGTTACCTAAATGCAAAAGTTGTTTGAACTGCAGCTCCTTTGGAATCACATTCCCAATATGTCACCAAAATGAATGGGATGTCGCAGGAACATCGGAAGGTTAGAACCAGATAGATATTAGATTAGACCAACAAATGTCTAATCTATCTAATGCCTGCCTAGTGTGTTACTGGGATTTTGGCTGGGTACATATAGAGTTATAGATCATCAACAGCTCTAATGTCATTGGGATCTTATACAGGATGTCAATGTTGATAGGAATACAGGCAGCTATGTTCAACTCTCATAGTGCCTGGGTAGGTTTTGCAGAGATCACTGGGTAAAAAAGAGACAGTTAATGCTGGAGGGAGTTGAATGGAATGGGTTAAAGTTCTGTGACCTCTATTTTACTGGTAGAGGTCAGAACCAGCAAAGTAAGAACCTCCCATTAAAGGGTATGTCCACCCTTTATAAAAACTTTCCCCATATCATAGTTCTTGCTCCCCCAGCCCCAACCACATTAGTATTATCCCAAGAAAGTGCCCCGATAATTACCTTACCTCTCTCCTCCGCCGCACAATCCTGGCCCTTTGCTTGCATAGAACTGCAAGCAGGGGGCCGGACCGGCAGCCACATCTGGGATTGGCTGAGAGGCAGCCAATCACAGATGCGGCTGCCGGTAGTGCAGAATGGCGAAGGAGAGGGTAAGGTAAGTAAAGATCGGGGCACTTTCTTGAAATAATATTAATGCAGTTGGGGCTGGGGGAGCAAGAACTATGATATGGGAAAGGGATTTAACGCTAGGGGGAGGGAGACCAAAACGGGAGGGAGAGGGAAGGAGAGGGAGGGAGGGCTCTTCTGCGCATGGCAAAATTCTCCTGGAGGGGAGACAGGAGGCAGAGTCCTATATGGACTATATCCTCCTGGTGGCCAGTTTTTTGGACTTTGGGGGGGGGGGGATTACAGGAGAACCATTTGGATGTGGGTGTAAGGCAAGGATTATACTACACTACAGAGTGGGCCAGTAGTTGGGGGGATTATAGTTTTGGTTGTGGAAATGTCCTTTAAACAAAGTAACAATCTCTGCCTGCACCTGCAGTTACATTCTATTGCACTGAGCATATTCCAACCAGAGCAAGTGTCTGCATGGAAATAGAAATCCCTCTGTCTAATGATCATTCTATGGGACATGGAAGGTTCTACGGAAGGTAATACCAATCTACCTCCAAATGATTGAAATCTAAAATTCCCAAACATTCCACAACAGCAGGGTGCAGACCGGGGATGCTGGGAGTTGTAGTTGTATTAAGTCCCATATAGGGTGAGGATTTCTAATCCTTATTTTACAAGATGGCGTTAAATCCTGGACCAGTTAATGGGGTCTGATTGGTGCCCAGTAATGTGAGAGACAGATGGACAGATATCAATGGAGTTTTCTTCCTTAATGTCTGGATTGTAGATATTAATATAAACCTTCTAGATATATCTATTGAAATCATAGCAAAAGGACAAGTTACACCAATACTGAATAAATGGGACCAGACTGAATTTGGATTCTAATGCGGAAAAGGAATTGGTGATTTGCAAGGGTTAAATCTCTATGTAAAGGCTGGAGTGAAATACATTATATACCAGGGGTCTGTATCTGTGTATATGAGGTGATGTTTCAGTGATCCACAGTGATTTAAAGGACAATTATACTCACAGAACCTCCACTCCTGCCATCCATAGTACTCAGGGTGAGGACCTAAATCGCACTGTCCTCACCCCTGGGTTCACTTTCTAAGTCTATATTTACTCATATAAAGTTTCCTTTGGTGCTCTGCTACCACTTCCAGCCAAAGGATGTCCACATGTCCTCTGATATGACCGATTAGTGAACAATAAAATAATGCAGAAACAGAACAAAATTGGGAAGAATGAACCAAAACATGAACTCTCACTTTAAAATGTATGAATATAATTGCCCTTTAAATGTTAATGCCAATAAATCATTTTTTATAGTTTGATGTCACATGTATATATATATATATATAGATAGATATATATATATATATTATTACATGGAGAAGTGTCTCTAATTGGCAAAACAATTGTAAATTATGGTTTTAAAGTTTCAGGACAGGGAGTCAGAAGTTTTGCTTTTTAAAGGGATGTTTCTCTGCACAAATCTACATACATGGACAAAAGTTCAAGTTAGCAAGCACATATAATGCATGTGTGTGAACACAATATAACAACATTAAAATGGCTTTTCAATATCATAGGCATTCATTTAGTTAATTAAGGATAATGGGACTTACTCTACAAGTAAATTCATAAAAGGCTAACTGTGGTCTCCACACAAGTTTTCTTTTTTTTTTTTTTTTAATTAAAAAGAGTGCATTCCTACCTTTAAAACAACTCCAGTATAATGCTTCTAGCTGCAATCTATGCAAAGTTATAGCAGTATAGAATTTGGTGTTTCCAGCTAGCACTGTGAGCTGTGACATCACCAGCACCAGTTGTCATCTGCTGCTCTAACTTTACATACTAACATAGTAATTGAGGTCCATCAAGTCCAACCTATTCACCCTCTTTTTTTTTTTTTTCCCTTTTTTTTTTTTACCCTACCTAACAGTTGATCCAGAGGAAGGCAAAAAAAAAAAAACCAGCAAAAAAAGGGGAGGGGAAAGCCTTCCTGACTCCAAACGGCAATCGGAAAGTATCCCTGGATCAACCAGATCTATATGTATTAATACCAGTAATTCTCAATATTTTTTAGAAACTTATCCAGGCCTTTTTTAAAGCTATTTAATGAACTTGCCATTACCACATCTGCTGGAAGACAGTTCCACAGTTTCACCGTTCTCACTGTAAATAAACCTTTCCTAACCTGAAGATGAAACTTCTTTTCTTCCAACCTTAAAGGATGTCCACGAGTCCTCTGATATGACCGATTAGTGAATAATGCACCAGAGGGTTTATTGTATGGTCCATTAATATATTTCTATAAGGTTATCATGTCCCCATGCAAATGTCGCTTCTCCAATGTAAACAGCCCAAACTTGTCTAATCTGCCTACATATTCAAGCCCCTCCATTCCCCTTATTAATTTAGTTGCCCTTCTCTGAACTGCTTCCATTTCCAAGATGTCCCTTTTGTATATAGGATTCCAAAACTGCACTGCACACTGTTTGGGGTGGGCCTGTAGTCCTACCCTTCATACTGCCACACTGCTTGGGGTGGGCCTGTAGTCCTAACCTTCATACTGACACACTGTTTGGGGTGGGCCTGTAGTCCTAACCTTCATACTGACACACTGTTTGGAATGGGCCTGTAGTCCTAAGCAACCTCATATTCAAATTCCACTGTTACCTTCTAGTCTACTGTTTTATCTATCAGCAACAACTTCTCACCTGTTGTACTGGAGGATTTCTCCTTCCAAATGATCCAACATGGCCAGAAAATCAAAGCTCTGGTGTTCCAAGGCAGATAAGAGGAAAGCAGTACACCCTGACAGGCCAGCTGCCCCAAACCGTTCTTCCAGTCTGCTCCTCAGTTCTTTCAATGTCTGCCCTCTCCAGTAACTCTTTCCCTGTCTTCTCTTTTCTGTGTGGAGCATCAGGTCAGCACGGGTTTGGACAATAAAGTGCTGTTTCCCTTTATGCTTAAGGTTATTTAGGAGCTGGAGATCTATATCTGTCATTGATTCTCCTACAACCACCAACAGGTACTGCACTGTGTCTAGTTTCATTTCTTCAAGATAGTGAGCAAGAGAATCTGTGGGCTTGTACCCTGGGTAGTCAATGAGAGTGACATTGGGTAGAGGAAGATAAGGAGACTTGGAGACCTCATGTGTGCCTTCTTCTCCCTTAAAATATGAGTCCAGGAACCCATTACTGAAAAGCTCTGTTTGCTGGTTTAAAGTCCGAACCAGGGTGGTCTTTCCTGACCCTTTCGGTCCGATGATGGCAACATTGATATTCAGAGAATCAGGCAGAGCAAAAGAATCAGGGAGCCCCTGTGAGGCATTTGCATTAACTTGAGACTCTTCTGTGTCTTTTACCTAAAATAAAACAGATTAAGAGACATAAAAAAACATCCAGTAATTGTATCAGAGGATTGTAATTGGATGAGGTTCATTAAATCGGCCAAAATGTAAGTTTCTTTTTAATTCTACCCCATCTGCAAGGAGTACAAAGGCCACAAATGCAGTTAAAATGAAACCATAATCCTAAAAATAGATTTAATATCTTGCAGTCTGTTCTCCTGTCTGGATTCCCCATGCTGTCTTCAGTGTTTAGGAATCTCACCACAGAAATTACATTCTCGAGTCCCTATGTGCACCAGTCAAGAGTTTGTAAACAGCTTTACAAGTGAATCTTTTACTAGTACGGAATGTTAACAGAGATGAGTGCTCGTAAAAGCCAAATTCAGGCATGAAAATAGTCAGAATAACAGATGCAAGAATTTACCGTTTTATTTGTGTATAGTTATCTTTTAAAAATGAGAAAGTGAATTGCTGAGATGGATAAAGAATCGCCCTGATGCCCTCCCCCTCGTAACTCAACCAGGTGCAATTAGTCACTTCCTCCCTAAAGGTGCCCATTAACCTTGTCAATACCAGGCAAATATGACAGGTTGTACCTAATATTGGCATGTGTGGGAACCACACGCTGTTGGCATCGCTGTCGGTCGTTTAAGACGTAAAATTTCAGTGTGTGTCAGCCCGTGTATACAAATACCCCATGCATGTGTACCGCCACATACCAATGTGATCTACTAGTACACATACGATTGTAATCGGTCACCTTTACACACCAAGGTAACTGTGATCAAATGTATTTAGTTCAGCATAAAAATATTGATACCTGGCGCATTCCTGGGCTTTGCAATGCAACTAAAAGCAAACAGTCATGGATGACAAGGCAATGCCAGGCACTGTTATCTCCTAGCAATGGAGCATGCTGGGAGTTGTAGCTTCCAAAACATCTGGCGTGCCAATGACGTCACTGCCCTAGTAATGGTTATAGATTAGAGTGAAGTCTGTGATACTAATAAGACCCTTTGCAAACCAAACTGGATAGAAAAGCAAGAATAGGCCATAAACAGGCAAATGGTAAATGGTCATTGTGTGCATGTGACAATATCACAAGTGGCTTATATTGGAGCAGGGGGCTGCTAGGACCTTCAAAGATCCAGGAGACCACTGGACACCACCAAAACCAGGATGGGTGTGGTGATATTGTGGGTGTAGACAAGGATTTTTTTGATAAAGGGTTGGTATAAGTAGTTATTAATATTGATCCTTGATAAATACCGAGCAGAATGTGAATATTTTGAAAGTGCAATTCTTTCCTATACCCACTGAATAATACACCCTTTATTGTAAAATATAAGGGTATTAGAGGTTACTAGGGTGATCTATGTTTATATAAAATCACAGGGCTGAACCCTTTTATACAGGACATTGAACTTTGGTAACTTCTACTATCCTTACATTTCTAGGGATCTATCTATACAGTGGGTGCAGGGTTTGTGGTCATGTCCGATTCCTGGGCTACAGGGTGCTTCGTTCCTAAAGCTGGGTACACACAGTAAAGATAAAGCGACGGTATCGGGGCTTTATCGTTACTGTGTGTACGTTCGTTCCCCGAACGAGCGCGCGGCCGCCGAACGATCGGGTTGGCCGTACGCTCGTTCGGGAAAGGCCGAAAATTTCCATCGGCCACGCTAGACTCCCTATAGGAGTCTAGCGCGGCCGATGGAAACACAGTCCCGAGCGTTCTCCCTATAGGGAGAACGCTCGCTTTGAAAGATGGCAGACAAGATCTTGCAGATCCTGTCTGTCATCTTTCAGAAATCTGTACAGTGTGTACCTAGCTTAAGGCAAGTTAAAAAAAATTGCTCAGGGCTACTCCTGCATCTGTAAGGAGCGATGGCAAAGGGGGCAGCAAAAGAGATCCCCGATGTACAGTGATACAGTACCCTATCACTGTACCTACCCTATAACTGTACCAACCTGCTGTCAGTACCTTCCCTATCACTGAACATAATTGCTGTCAGTACCTACCATCTCGCTATATTCCTAGAGACAGGTCCCTGTTTGATGGGGTGCTTGCTATGCTTACCGGATATTAGAAGTGATGCTAAGGGGGAATGTGGGGCCTTGAAGAGAATTGTTTGGGGCTTAAAGGGAACTAAACTCACAAATTGGAACATTTTAAGTGTGCTTCCAGCTGGATCTATAATTCACGGGAAGTAGGAGAGTTTTCAGGGTTAAACGTACCTGCCAGCATGACACTCACGGCTTGTAAATAGCAGATGGCATGCTGTCCCAACTGCCTCCGTCTTATGTGCATGTGCGTCAATGATAAAGATAGGAAGCAGTTCATTGTATATGGCCCCTCACACTAAATCACACTATGGCAGATAAAGGGCAATGTTACCTAAATGCAAAAGTGTTTGAACGCAGCTCCTTTGGAATCAATATCCCAATATGTCACCAAAATGAATGGGATGTCGCAGGAACATCGGAAGGTTAGAACCAGATAGATATAGATTAGACCAACAATGTCTAATCTATTAATGCCTGCCTAGTGTGTTACTGGGATTTTGGCTGGGTACATATAGAGTTTAAGATCATCAACAGCTCTAATGTCATTGGGATCTTAACAGGATGTCAATGTTGATGGAATACAGGCAGCTATGTCAACTCTCATAGTGCCTGGGTAGGTGTTTGCAGAGATCACTGGGTAAAAAAGAGACAGTTAATGCTGGAGGGAGTTGAATGGAATGGGGTTAAAGTTTGTGACCTCTATTTTACTGGTAGAGGTCAGAACCAGCAAAGTAAGAACCTCCCATTAAAGGGTATGTCCACCTTTATAAAAACTTTCCCATATCATAGTTCTTGCTCCCCCAGCCAAACACATTAGTATTTCCCAAGAAAGTGCCCCGATAATTACCTTACCTCTCTCCTCCGCGCCACAATCCCGCCCTTGCTTGCATAGAACTGCCAGCAGGGGGCCGGACCGGCAGCCACATCTGGGATTGGCTGAGAGGCAGCCAATCACAGATGCGGGTGCCGGTAGTGCAGAATGGCGAAGGAGAGGGTAAGGTAAGTAAAGATCGGGGCACTTTCTTGAAATAATATTAATGCAGTTGGGGCTGGGGGAGAGAACTATGATATGGGAAAGGGATTTAGCTAGGGGGAGGGAGACCAAAACGGGAGGGAGAGGGAAGGAGAGGGAGGGAGGGCTCTTCTGCGCATGGCAAAATTCTCCTGGAGGGGAGACAGGAGCAGAGTCCATATAGGACTATATCCCTCTGGTGGCCAGTTTTTTGGACTTGGGGGGGGGGGGATTACAGGAGAACCATTGGATGTGGTGTGTAAGGCAAGGATTATACTACACTACCGAGTGGGCCAGTAGTTGGGGGGATTATAGTTTTGGTTGTGGAAATGTCCTTTAAACAAAGTAACAATCTCTGCCTGCACCTGAGTTACATTCTATTGCACTGAGCAATTCCAACCAGAGCAAGTGTCTGCATGGAAATAGAAATCCCTCTGTCTAATGATCCTTCTAGGGACATGGAAGGTTCTACGGAAGGTAATACCAATCTACCTCCAAATGATTGAAATCTAAAATTCCCAACATTCCACAACAGCAGGGTGCAGACACGGGGATGCTGGGAGTTGTAGTTGTATAAGTCCATATAGGGTGAGGATTTCTAATCCTTATTTTACAAGATGGCGTTAAATCCTGGACCAGTTAAGGGGTCTGATTGGTGCCCAGTAAGTGAGAGACAGATGGACAGTATCAATGGAGTTTTCTTCCTTAATGTCTGGATTGTAGATATTAATAAAACCTTCTAGATATATCTATTGAAATCATAGCAAAAGGACAAGTTACACCAATACTGAATAATGGGACCAGACTGAATTTGGATTCTAATGCGGAAAAGGAATTGGTGATTTGCAAGGGTTTAAATCTCTATGTAAAGGTGGAGTGAATACATTATATACCAGGGGTCTGTATCTGTGTATATGAGGTGATGTTTCAGTGATCCACAGTGATTTAAAGGACAATTATACTCACAGAACCTCCACTCCTGCCATCCATAGTACTCAGGGTGAGGACCTAAATCGCACTGTCCTCACCCCTGGGTTCACTTTCTAAGTCTATATTTACTCATATAAAGTTTCCTTTGGGGTCTGCTACCACTTCCAGCCAAAGGATGTCCACATGTCCTCTGATATGACCGATTAGTGAACAATAAAATAATGCAGAAACAGAACAAAATTGGGAAGAATGAACCAAAACAGACTAACTCTCACTTTAAAATGTATGAATATAATTGCCCTTTAAATGTTAATGCCAATAATCATTTTTTATAGTTTGATGTCACATGTATATATATATATATATATAGATATATATATATATATTATACATGGAGAAGGTTCTAATTGGCAAAACAATTGTAAATTATGGTTTTAAAGTTTCAGGACAGGGAGTCAGAAGTTTTGGTTTAAAGGGATGTTTCTCTGCACAAATCTACATACATGGACAAAAGTTCAAGTTAGCAAGCACATATAATGCATGTGTGTGAACACATATAACAACATTAAAATGGCTTTTCAATATCATAGGCATTCATTTAGTTAATTAAGGATAATGGGACTTACTCTACAAGTAAATTCAAAAGGCTACAACTGTGGTCTCCACACAGTTTCTTTTTTTTTTTTTTTAATTAAAAAGAGTGCATTCCTACCTTTAAAACAACTCCAGTATAATGCTTCTAGCTGCAATCTATGCAAAGTTATAGCAGTATAGAATTTGGTGTTTCCAGCTAGCACTGTGAGCTGTGACATCACCAGCACCGTTGTCATCTGCTGCTCTAACTTTACATACTAACTAGTAATTGAGGTCCATCAAGTCCAACCTATTACCCTCTTTTTTTTTTTTTTCACTTTTTTTTTTTACCCTAACTAACAGTTGATCCAGAGGAAGGGAAAAAAAAAAAAACCAGCAAAAAAAGGGGAGGGGAAAGCCTTCCTGACTCCAAACGGCAATCGGAAAGTATCCCTGGATCAACCAGATCTATATGTATTAATACCAGTAATTCTAATATTTTTTAGAAACTTATCCAGGCCTTTTTTAAAGCTATTTAAGAACTTGCCATTACACATCTGCTGGAAGACAGTTCCACAGTTCACCGTTCTCACTGTAAATAAACCTTTCCTAACCTGAAGATGAAACTTTTTCTTCCAACCTTAAAGGATGTCCACGAGTCCTCTGATATATGACCGATTAGTGAATAATGCACCAGAGGGTTTATTGTATGGTCCATTAATATATTTCTATAAGGTTATCATGTCCCCATGCAAATGTCGCTTTCCAATGTAAACAGCCCAAACTTGTCTAATCTGCCTACATATTCAAGCCCTCCATTCCCCTTATTAATTTAGTTGCCCTTCTCTGAACTGCTTCCATTCCAAGATGTCCCTTTTGTATATAGGATTCCAAAACTGCACGCATATTCCAAATGAGGCCTTACCAGTGCCTTGTAAAGAGGGAGAATAATATTTTTCTCTCTTGAATCTATTCCCCTCTTATACAAAACAAATATCTGCTAGCTTAGCCGTTGTAACTGGCATTGTTTGCTAAGCTAAAGCTGGGTACACACAGTAACGATAAAGCCCCGATACCGTCGGATCGACGGTATCGGGGCTTTATCGTTACTGTGTGTACGTTCGTTTCCCGAACGAGCGCGCGCGGCCGCCGAACGATCGGGTCGGCCGTACGCTCGTTCGGGAAAGGCCGAAAATTTCCATCGGCCGCGCTAGACTCCCTATAGGAGTCTAGCGGGCCGATGGAAACACACAGTCCCGAGCGTTCTCCCTATAGGGAGAACGCTCGGGACTGTGTGTATGAGATCTTTGAAAGATGGCAGACGGATCTTGCAGATCCTGTCTGTCCTTTCAGAAATCTGTGCTGTGTGTACCTAGCTTTAGTCTGTATCTACCAGAACCCCCAAATCTTTTTCCATTACGATGCACTTAACACAGAGTATTTATGGTGTAGGTGGCACAGGGATAATTAAATCCTAAATGCATCACTTACATTTATCTACATTGAATCCCATCTGCCATTCTGCTGCCCATTGTGATAATCTATTAGGTCTGCTTGCAGCACATTGCACATCACTGGAAGTTTCCAAAGCTCTGCATAATTTAGTGTCATCAGCAAACACAGAGATTTTGCTCTCAACTTTCTTTAAATAGCTTCAGAAAAGATTTTTTTTTTGGGGGGGGGGTGCTTACACCACCAAGTCCAAACTCTAGGAAGTCCGACGTTCCAGAACACACATTTTACCATGGTTTAATTTAACTTAAAAGTACGAAGAGTAGTTTTGTTGTGCGGCAACCTTCTTTGGGGCTGTTTTTCTTAACCTTTGTGGGCCCTTTATCCTATATAAACTAATTTATTCCCACTTCATCCAATCAATCACAAGATAGTCTTTGCGTATCACTAGTAGGTTAAGGTTTAGCCAGAGTTGGTTGTTCTTCTCTGACAACCCTGGATATATGGCTTATAGATCATTTTTATACCTTGCTCTGTAATGGCTGGAAGAATAAATATTTAAAAACGTTGAACGGAAGAGTTTTTAACTTTGATTGACCTTCTTCCCACCACAGGGATTGTTTTTATGTTTTGCCGAAGATCATTGCTAAGGATCATGGGTTTACAAAGAGAGTTTAACAGATCCAGGGCGTTTACCAGGGAGCGCAGTCAACAACCGGGGGCCTGAAGAAGCTAAGGAGCCCCACTCCTTTTTTCCTAACTTACTCCTCCCAAAAACACTTGGATGAATCGGATGGGCCCCTCATAGTTTTGCAGCGGCCCCAGTGATTCCTAGTTAACACACCATGAGCAGATCTTTTAGATCTGTATTACCAAATCAGATTTTCCTCCTGGTAATATTTAGCTAACTGGGAGCCCATACATACTACGGTCCGGGCTTGTTTCATTCGCAGTCTGGAGTGTTGGGGCCAAGTCGTCAGGTTATCATCAAGCTATGATCATGCATTGTCTCTCACCATTGGCAAGTTTAGGGCAGTACATTTCCCTGTAAACAAAAGAAACACAAGGACTTTCAGCATTTTGCGGGATGTACAGTCTAAAACTATTTGTGGGGATTGGCCAAGCTCAGCAAATCAAAGCCGATAATTGCCTTTATTTGGTTCCCTATTGGTATCTCGCAGAAGTGAACTGTTGACATCTCATTCCTTCCTTCAGTGGGTTATTTGTATTACAGTCTCCTCCTGCCAGTTTCTCTAATCGCCCTACAAAGCATTGTAAACATTGAAAATGTAACAGTGATGAGGCTGGAATACTAACCTTCACATACATAAAAATGTGTCTATAGTATAATTGTTCATTGTTCTTTAATGTCTCTAGACTGTATTGTCTTCCATTTAAATTTATCAACATGAAAAAATATGGGAAAGATCATACCTCCCAGTTAGGTCGGAACTTTATTGATTTGGGAAATGGATAAGATTGGGCAAGTTCGTAAGGGCTTCTGCAGAATAAGGTGGCTTTCTAGAGCCTGGATAGGGTTCAAGGATACCCCTCAAATCAGGCGAACTGTGGAGGTATGTATATATTTTTAAATGCATGCCTATTTGGACGTGTTAACACGTATTCAGAGAACATGGTCCATTAGAACTGTCTTTGGCAACATAATTCAATGTGACACAATTCAACATAAATTCCATTAGTTAAATGGATTATATGGTTGGTTTACTTTTCATGCTAAGTAGTGTATTAAACAGTATTAGGCTGCATTGTTTTCTATTAACCTTGTTTGTTTTGCAGCTTATTAAACCACTGAATGTGACATTTTGATTGGTTTAAGGTTTAAGATGCTTAAATGGATGCGTTGGTTTGAAATAAACACAATATAACTACATTGTATGAATGGCAATTCTACTTCAGGCATAATAAAATTAAGGGACTGTGGTCTTAAAGAACCGGCAGTTCTGCTTATATCTACTATATTCTTAATTCAGTTTATTGCAGATCAAACGCCATCCCCATCCACAAACCAGCCCTGGCAGGCCTTTTAACAATGCAGAGCGTGAATCTGAAAGAAGCCTCCTGCATATCTTTATTGACCAAAGCCTCCTGCATAGCAAATTAACAAATCAGGTACCAGCCCAATTGGATGCGCTAGATCCTTTATACAACCACAACACAATCCAAAGACAGACTGATGCACAGGGATAAACTTATTGTACACCCCATAGCATTGTCTGTAGATCTTTATGTAACTATTTACATCTACAAAAATTGTATTTGCTAAGGAAAAGCAATATGGAAGCTCCATCTTATTAATATAAACCTGTGACTTAAAGTGCCTACAATAACTAACCCCACTCACATCCCCCCATCCCACAGCCATCATTCTTGATGAACTCCCTTTCCCATTCTTTTTCGCTCTTTTTCGGGTGCCAAAATGAACGGGAAAAAAAAGAATTATTGAATGTCGCGGCATCGGACAGGGATGTGAGTTTTCTAATGTATGGCCACCTTTAAGGATAGGGGAAGAAATGTTGTCATACTCGTATCAAAATCCATTTTGTTAACAACAGTTGGTTAATGGCCCTTAAAGATAGAGTGTGCCTGTCGTGGGAACATTGATTAATAAAGCCTTCACTGTACCAATATTCAGCTATGTTTATGATGAGTGTCGTATATCAGGCACAGTAAAGCAAATAGAAAAATATACATTGAAAGGGAAGAAATAGTATATAAGCGATGATGTCAGTATTGAATAAGATACCTTCATACTGAGCCATTTGATCTGACTCATACAGGTACCATCCTACAGCAAATTACCATCACTGCAGATATGTGATCTGAAAGATATTATTTTCATGGTGACATTGGCTTCGTGACACTTGGAGATTTAGTACAACCTTGTCTTCAGTGCCCAGATCAGTGTGATTCCTAGAAACATTTCTCTTTATAATTTCATCATCCAATGCCACCTTATCATAGACAGAACATATCGACAACCATCAACAGTGCTTTTTAAGGATCTATTGCAAACATTTGATTGGATTAAGAGGGAAACAAACACCCTATGTTAGGTTTTGATGGTCAATGTTTAGTATGCCAGTTTGTTCCTAGGGTTTTTGGCACCTTTGCCATGAGTTGTACAAATTGCTTAAGCATATTTTCGATGGAATTATACACACACCAATGCCGACATTGGCAAAAAAATGGATATCAGTTAACTTTGACATTGGTTCAAAATAATTATATATCATTGCGCAAACCTATTGGTGTAACACAGAACGGACGACAGATTCTTTTGATCACATTTTATTGGCATTTGAGGAGAGGGAACTTTATGTACATGAGAAAGACCCCAATCAATGTGTGAACATTGAAGCTGGTATGAACAATCATACACTTGTGTCCTGCATGCACTATCACTTTGTATTTATGCTCTATTGGTATTATGGGTAGTAGAGGAACATGTGTACCCCTCCCCATTCACTCTCATATTTACTCCTCCCTCACTCTTAGCTCAAGCCGATACAAACCGGTCAATGCACCAACAGGCGCACGGTTCCTGTTCTAGAGTTTAAGTCACGCTAACCAATTTATAGTACGTTAGCGTGACTTAAACTTCTTCATTGCGGCGATTTGGGACGCATTTATTGCAACCCTTATGTTGTTAAAAGTGCTGATATAGAAAAACAGCAGATAGCGATGCACGAGAGTCCAGTATCATCAATACATAGACCGCCGGCTGTTTGGCACCGGGTTGGCGATAGCTCTCTCATGGCATCGCCCTTAAAGTACCCAATCAGAGAAATTCTCTCTTTCTCCTGGGTGAAATAAAACTGAGCATGCCTGGCTCAACAAGCTAGCGAGGGGGGCAAGTAACTCATTCTCTTTGTATGGTAAGATTTTACTGTGTATCAGCAGTTTCTGCTGTAGGTCAGGGAAATGTGGGTTTTAGGTGAACTTCACCTTAAAGAAACGATAGTTCCTACCAAAGGGACTATTCTTTTAATGTATTGATCGAAACGCGGAGGATAAGGAGCTATGCCAGATAATGCACACCATATGCTTTGAAGGTTCTCATTCATCCAGGTATACACATGACCTGGATGAATGAGAACCTTCACAAGCATATAGCATATTAGTTCAGAAAACTAAACTTCAAGTCCAGTTGATCTAATTGAATAAACAACAGATAATGCACACTATAGTTAATAGAACTCAGATGCTGCTTCGGAGATTGTGTAACGGTAAGTTTGCTCTAAGTTCGTTCCTGCTCCACTTACTTGATTGAAAGACCAGGAGGTGAACATAGCTCATTATCCTCCCGGTCTTCAATCATCTCATTAAAGGAATAGTTCACTTTGGTATTGAACTATTCCTTTAATGTTTTTGGCACATTTATTAGTTATTTGTCACGCTATCTATCTAGAAAATTCAGGAAACAAAATGACAGCCAACAAAAGCCACTGATTGTAAACCCCCCTTAATTTCTGTGTCTTCTTAAAAACGAAGATGACTTGAGTAAGACCGCTGCATTCCTTATCAAAAGCATTAAAAATGTTGTGGGAATTTATGTTTGATTATGGATGATCCTTGGATGTCATTTTGTAATTCAGGGTATAAGGCGCATGATAAATCTTGGGAGAATTGTTAGAAAAGATGGACAGTTTGTACTGAAAACTAAGATCATTGTGTTCAACTCTAATATAACAGGGGAGGGAAATGCAGCCATTTAACATGACAGATTACAATAGCCAAATAAGTGAATCTGACCTCACCAACGAACGTTCTCAGGCATCTGGAGTAATCATCAGCTTGGACCAGAGACCACCAGTGTTGGTCACACAATGGACATTGATTTTTCAATAAATGTGAATCTAAAGCAAAGATTGATCTAGTCGTAGATTTTCTTGAGGAACAATTTCTCGCTTACGCTTGGACACATCCTATGGTATAGAGGTCAAAGGGGGGAGATAAACCCACAGGACAATCCAAAATATAGCTGTCACAGATGAAAGTTTTAACTGTGGATTGTTTATCTGCAGCAAGGCATGCAATGGTGAATGTCCTTTTCATCTGCAGCATCCAATCAGAGGATAGATTTTACTGGGGTACTGCAGTTAGTTAACGTTTGATTGGTTCCTGCGATTGATTGCACTGCCAAAATGTTTCCCCTTTTATTTACCCTCAATATGTCACCTTGGATAATTAATACCTATGTTAAATTGCTCTTACTTTTTTTCACATGTCCTTAAATACCTAACCCCATAATCACCATACAGTATGTAATATGTATATAAGTTATGCAACATGTTGTGTCTTTGAACCATAACAGAAACCAGGACTAGGATTTATAAGGAGCTGCAGTGATGTCAGGTGCGCCTCTCAGGAAAGATGTTTCTGATGTTGACAGGTTGGTGTCAAGTACCAAGATGGCTTTAAAGTGCATTGATATAAACATCTGTGTTTTACAGAGAAAAATGTAAGGTCCGGCTTTTTGCTTCCTTTCCAAATACTTGGTTCTATTTCATCAGTGAAATTGAGCTCATACTGTTCCCTCCCAGCAGCCATTTGTCAGTGCAGTGGAGTGTGTTAGGAGAGATAGGGAGCGCTAGGGCCAGTCAGCACGCTTCAACCAGTCACTAACCCCATTGCTTCTCTGTTTGTATTTATACCTTTTAGGGTGGGGCTGCCATGAATCCTTAAGGCTGGGTACACATGGAGTGACTTTTTCCCGACCGAGTACGAGCGAGCGCTCGGCCGGGGACAAATGACCGCGTCGACACGATCAATCGGAATTTCCGACACTTCCGATGGTTGAATCGTTGGGCCGAACGAACGATCGTGTGTCTGTGGCCGCCTGCCCTACACCAGCCAATATTTTCGGCAGATCGACGAACGAAAGTGCCGGGAATCGGTCGGTCGGCCGAAAAAATATTGCTGGAGTTGTACCCGCCTTAGTTTCTCTGTGCTTGACAGTCCAATGAATCCACTAACCGCTTTTAAAGGAACTATTGGGCGATATTCGTGAGATTGAAATCATCTTGAAATGTTTTGACCAGGGTGAGAATAGATTTCCTACCTCCTAGAAAAATTTAGGTTTTAAAGTACATTTTTCTTTATAGTCGCCCGTTAACCAAAAAATATTTGCCTTTTATTGTTTTGTTGGTTGGCCTCTCCATTTGCTTTTTATGTGACTGTGACCTCACCTCTGGCTTTAAATATCATAAAATAATGCTGGAAACTGATGTTTAAAAGTCTCTGTATCATTGTTTCTTACCCAGTACATGAGCAATCATGTGACTAAGAAGTGCCATCTTCCCGGATATTACTTAAGGGAATTATAACTCACCATCACCATCGCTCCCACAACTGAACAGTATGCAGGGTGAAGATCTAAACCACTAGGGCCTAACCCTGGATTGTGTGTAGATCTGCAGCGGTACTTACCTATTTTCCTAAACTTTTCTTCTCTGCTCCAGACCCTCTTGCACCTTCGCTTCATGCAGAGCGCGTCTTCTCATTGGCCCGATGGACTAAGAAAGGCGGAGTTGGATGAACGTAAAGAAATCTTTCAGTAGTACCCCAATTATTTAGATCCTCGCCCAGGGCGTGGGTAGGGGAGAGGTAATAGTGGTAAGTATTATTCTCCTTTAATAACTGTACGACATGTGCATGGCCTGATATCCTGTACTAAAGTAAAGCTCGTGCCCATGCTTGTCAACGTACCACTTGAGATGTCCCGATATCCCACCACGAAACGATTTCATAGCAACCAAAAATCACAGCCACCAAAGTTCTGCTCAAAGTTTACAGTAAATTCAATTTTTATGTCCCTTCAACCATTTTTAGTAGTAATGTCATTGATTTTTTAAAAACAATATCAGGGTTATTCAATAAAAGTTCTTATCATTTATATGGTGCTCGTTTTGCCCCAACCAATCAGAGTGTTAGCTTTCAAATGTTAAATAAGATCTGATTGATTGGGGCAAAATGAGCACCATTTTTAATGATAAGAACTTTTATTTAATTCCTAGTTGTGTTTCTGTTACGTTTCTTCCTAACATTACAATACAATACAACACACATGCAATACAATACAATGCAAAATAATACAATACATAATACAATGAATACAAACAATGCAATCTATATCAATACATACGATGCAATCACATACAATGCAATATAATACAATACAATGCAATACAATACAATCAATGCAAATACAATCAATACAATGCAATCATACAAACACAATCAATACAGCATATAATACATACATACATGCAATATAAAACAATGCAATCGCAATACAATACAATACAATACAATACAATGCAATATAAAACAAAATGCAATGCAATGCAATACAATAAACAATACAATACAATTCAATCACAAAATATTGTATGAAACTTACAGGGATATGTATAAAAATTCTTATTGTTAAAAATTGTGCTAATTTATCTGCCCCAACCAATCAGATTTTTTTTACCATTTAAAAGCTAACATCTTAGTGGTGGGGCAAAATGAGCACGATTTTAACTATAAGAACTTTTTCTCCTGTTATTCATTAATATATGTGGTGCGCTTTATTTAAGGACCGCAATTGTACTTTTAACGATAACACTGTGATATGCAAGTTTGCAATACTGCTGTTTTTTTAAATGTGACGAAAGGATTTTATTTGGATTGACTAGTGGAGGCCATACACGCACAATCCTGTCGGGAATATACAGAAATCGTACGAGAGTTGGCTTTGTGTATGGCTGTTTTATCCATGTCGGGCCAACGGGAAAAATTTCATTGGATCAATCCTAATCGTATGATCACGTATCAAGGTCCCTTATACTCGAAGTGTCAAAAAATTATTGAAAAAATTATGAAATATCTATTGCAACCAGTAAAGAATAAATATCATAAAATAAGAAGTCCGTGGCACTCACGGATTTAATTTAAATGCCTTAATTGGCCATGAATACCTGGAATGTTTCGGCCATAAATGTGAGCCCTTTGTCAAGCCAAATGTCTTGGCTTCACAAGGCTTCACATTCAGGGCCGAAATGTGATTTATATGTGATTTATATATATAAGTGAGGTGTGTTATATATTGGAAGAGATCCCTGTCCCACGAGCTTACAATCTAACTGGAAGGAGGTTATTTGAACCTGCTGGTCTGAGGTTGCCCAATACACAATAGTTGTAAAGTTTGTTTTGTTGGAACCAGCTTAACATTTGAACATTTAAAAACAGTAATTATTCACTTATGTTTACAATAACTGTATAGCATTATTTGTCTGTTATAGCTAGTTTTAAACGAAGTGGCAGAACTGCCCTCGAGATAACAAGATTTTTCATTTCAAGGTAAAAGAAAATAAAACCAGCTAAAAATTTAGTTAAACGATTCAAGCTTTATTGTGTTAATAAACGTTATATTCCTTGTTTCAAAAAAATTAAAGGACAATAAAAGCCCAAATGTTTTACCCAGTGATATCATTAATAAAACAGCCTGAAGCAACGCAGCTCAAAGACGGTGGTGATCCATTGCTATGAATCGTTGTCCAGCGGGCCCCCCATCTTTCTGATCTGAATACTTTCTTCTCCTGTTTCTGACAAACTGCATGTGCTTTGGTTTGTCACAGATAAGCTGAACTATGAGAGTGTGGCACAAATCGCATGCATCCATTTATGTAGATCATTACAGTATCAATGGCTTAGACTTTTCACAATCAAGTGTATCCAAGAATCTTCCAATAATGATCACTTATTTATAATAACATTTATCTTCTAATTGTAAGGTGGATTGTACCCCTTAGTATGGGATCAATCCAATGGGGGAAGGTGCTTATCGCAGAGTGTGCTACACATTGGTTAGACCTTGAGCCAGAATGGCGTGAGCAACCGTACTACAGTTTATCCTTTAACCTGGCGACTTCTCTGGATTTGATTCTGATCATATTCTAATCATAAAGAGAGATATCACTTCATTCAATTCAGTCCTTAATTGCTGTATACATATACATACTGGTGAATAATTCAGTATTCCTGCAACATGTAGTGGAATTAAGGGTATGTCCACCATAAAACAAAAAGCGTGAATTGTTAGTCATCGCTCACAACCCCAACTCCTATTTTTACCAGTTTATTACATGTATTTGTAACCAGATATTTAATGATAAGTCTATTTCTTTCTGGAAAAAGTATTGCCACCCCCCCCTCTGCTCAATGAGCTTTTTATTAACTTGAGCATGTCAGCGGAGGCAGCAGAGGACAGGCAGTCAATATTGTCTGTGGTCAGTGTTTCTCTCTAAGCTATATGCTTGCGCACGCGCACAAGTCTGCAGGCATGCGACACAAAAAATATGCTGGAACATAAGTTCTGCAGTGTGTAGCACAATTTAATTTGTATGCACACGACAATTTTAAATAGAGGGAACATTAGCTGTCGTGTCAGTTGTCGCAGCCTTGATTGACAGCATTGAGGGAGGAGACTGCTTACTCTGCCAGAATGAAAGCAATAATTATCCTAAACAATATCTCATTCAACAATGCAAATCAGAAGCTGTAAAATAAAGTGGTTGAGTTTGTGGGCAGACAAGTGATAAGTCACCAGTTTTTTTATTTAGGTTGGACATGCCCTTTAATTAGTGATGCTTGGCGTTTCTATTTGGGCAGACTGTCCTGATTGCAAGGGCAAATTTCTGCAATCAGGATTCCAGTCCTGGCTGGCAACTCAACTCCTAGAAGACATGGAGATCTACAGCTCATCCACCCAGGGCGTTTCTAGTCTTAGGTGACCTAGACGAACTGCTAGGGCACTGAGAGGGTGGAGGGCACCATTCAAAGTTTTTTTTACCCCCTTTTTACAGGGATTCTTCATCATAGAGCAATAAGTTGTTAACCATTTAGTTCCCTGTATCCTCCCTGTTTCATACAGAGTAATCATCTGGATGAGTTCAACCTTTTCTGACACTTTTTGTCTGAAGAAGGACAGCTCACGTACCGAAACGTTACACTTTGGTGTACTCTGTGTATGCAACAATAAATATACACAGACATTAAGACTGATGTGCATGGTGTTTATTCCTTTTCTGACACTTTGGTAATTGCTTCTGTTTTTTGAATCTACACAAAGACTAATGAAAGAGGTGATTGCGGAGGAGTTTGAGTTGGGAAGGGGGCACCAGGGGAAACTTGCTTTGGGCACTAAAATGCCCCAAACCACCCCTACATCCACGTGCTACTTCAGAACAATTAAAGTTGCACAATGGCCCTTCCCTATCCAATCTCCAGACCTCTTTTGCCACCATCCATGACTAGAGTATATGTATTTGAGGATGAATCCATCAAGTCCAACCTACTCAGTAACACCCACATTTCCTGCCTAACTGTTGATCCAAGAAAGGCCAAAAAATCCACCAGAATTATATGGGGAAAATGATCCCGGAAGTAGCATTAGAGGCAGAAGTCAAGGGAACAAACTTGTAAGGATGTTTATGGGCACTTTTTTAACATTTAAACATGGTGGTTAGGGTAGGGAGATACCCTTTAAGTGTCCTCTGACATGTTCTATTGGTGAACAATGCCCCAGTAGTTTATTGTATGGCCCATTAATGTATTTATACACAGTAATCATATCCCCCCGCAAGCGCCTTTTCTTTAGTGTACATAGTTGTAACTTATCCAATCTGTCTTCATATTCAAGATCACCCAATCCCCTATTAATTTAGTTGCCCTTTTTAGAACCTTTCCATTCTTAAGATGTCCTTTTTGTACCACAGGATTACAAAACTGCACTGCATTTTCCAAAGCATTTTCCAAATGAGGCCTTAACCAATGTGTCACCCTAGAGTTAAATACAGACTACAGAACATATTAAGTAAACTGACCATCATACAATATATATTAACATTGCCAACTGATCCCCCCTTTAACCTTACTGAATAAAACCTTTCTTGCCAGGCAGAAATGGTTCCAATATTTCCCAACACTTGTTGCTCTCCCTGGGTAATGCAATCTCTTCACATTTTTTAAATATTTAAACTGTTATGTATTTTCATGAGAAATGTATTTAATGTCTATTTCCATGTGAAATGTTATACAGTTGTGTTAAAACGTTTGCAGCTTTGTCCTTAGCTATGTGATTTTGATTGGCTAACTGTACACGTCAATATCTCCCTTTAAACAGGAACATGTTTTATGAAGGGGTTGGGTAGAGAACTTGTTGCAATGTGGACAGACGGACATCTGGTTTTGTTACATTAACTGTCTAAATGTCTGTTTTCATCATCCGTATAGTTGAATGTCTTTCCTGTTGTTAAACATTAGTTTTCATTGTATTCAGCTTTACTTCCACTTTTTTACAAGGGACCCAGGTCCTTAGCTTGAATAAATACAGAGCTGTACTGGTAATTCACTTGACGTCCGATCCAGAATGTTCTTCTTTGGTGACCTGCTGGTTGTGATTCCATCTTGTAGTCCTGTCCATATAGACCCGGTGCCGCCAATAAAAGTACAAAGCCTTGGTTGGTACTAAAATTGTTTATTAAAACAAATTGCCATAAAATAAAGGCAGTGGCAGTCAATGCCACGGTGGTAAATAGAGAGGGGGAATCTCCGCAGAACCTCTCGGAGTTCCGAAAATCTGGTTAAATCCAATTGAATCTAAACTTTCAGTAAGAATTTTTGAATTTTTTGAAATGAATTTTGAAAAATCTTCAGGTCTGCGGATTTTCAAAAGCATCAGTTTGGAATGGAACCAGCCGTATTTTACAGGTAGGTAACTATGATTGGCATAAAGGTGCAGTATCACTCTTTACAAACAAGCAGAAAAAGCAACATGCTGTTAATTTCCTATACAAATTGCCACCTGCTAATATAGAGGCTCTCCCATTGTGCAGTTACCAAATCTGGGTCATTTCTCAGTCATTGGGCAATTCAATTACCCAGACAATGAATGGAGGGAGAAGCTTGAGATTTCAAGAGACTTAATGGGCCATATGTGTAAAGCTTCAGTATGTATAGTAACGTTACTACATGCTTGTACAGTATTACAAATGTTACAAATGTTACCATTATTTGTGAGGACTATTATTGTTATTTTACCAGTTATATGAAAATATATGAATATCCTAGTGCAACCAGTAAAGATATATATATATAAATCAGTCCAGTGCACTCACAGGATTTAATTTAAAATACAATTGGCCATAGAATAAACTGGCAACGTTTCGGCCCTAAATGTAGGCCTTTGTCAAGCCAAGCCAAGCCAGTGAAGCTGTCATTACATTTACCCAGCATCTTTGACACCTCACCGCTCGTCTTCTATTTAAAGGGCATGTCCACCCTTCTAAAAAAATTTTTACATAACATTCCCCCTGTCCCCCCAGCCCACCGCACTATTTGTATTATCAGAAAATGCCCAAAACTTACTTACCTTCCCTCTTTTTCCCCGCCGCACTGAACTCCCGGCAGCCGTGTCCTGATTGTTTGCCGCTCAGCCAATCACAGACGCGACTGCCGGTCCCCCCCTCTGCTGCATTTTCTCGCAAGCAGAGGGCCTGGCAGCGCGGCGGAGGAAGAGGGAAGGTAAGTAATTGTTTTGGGCATTTTCAGATGAATGAAACTCGCCGGTAAAGGGTGTGTAACCTCCAAACTCCAAACACATTGCTCTATTGGGTCTGCAATGTGAGGTAATGTAATGCTATTACCCCTTCTGCTTTTTGGTTATATATATGATTAGCACGGTGATCGAGTGGTGAGAGTAAGCAGCATCATGAGACAGCCAAATGTAGGATTGGTTGATTAGCTTGTCAGAACACTAGGAATGCTGGGAAGATGATCACAACACAGTGTTATAATAAATGATAGATCTTATTTCTAATAATAAACAAGGTTCTGGTGGTTCAATGTTTAGTGAGGGTGTTCTATATTTAGTTATATTTTATTATATCCCACTATAATATAGAATAATATTAAAGGGCAGGTCCACCCTTAAAACAAAAAGCTGGTGTATTGTCAGTTTTCTGCTCTCCACCCCAACTGCTATTTGTAACCAGATATTTACGTTCTGCCCTTTCTGGCAAAGGTATCTGCCTCCTCCCGCCTGCCTAAAACTTTTATAAACTTGAGCATGTGCAGAGGAGGCAGCATGAAAGCCGTCAATCATTGGTTGTGATGTCAGCAGTTACAGGTTTGACTGACTGCATGGAGGGAGGGGCCAGCTTACCGTACTCCCCAGAATGGGGATAATAATTATCCTTAAATATTTGGTTAGTAATGCAGGTAATAATTGCAACAGTGAACATTCCTTTAAACTAAACCCCCACTTACTTTGCAATTCCCTCAAATGCAGCTGTCTCCGTGTTCCGGCTCTTGTTCACGCAAACGTCTTGCACTTTGATTTGCCTGCATTCATCATTTTCTTATCGTCACCACTCTGCAAATGTCACAAAGTGATGCAAGATGTCATGTGAAACTAGCGAACACCTACCTCAGTGTAGGACCAGGAGTCTATAACTACCTGAGACCAATTAGCTTCTCTTCTATGAGTCGGAGATGGAGACCAGCAGCAGTGATGCCAGTAATATAAAAGGCTGTAACGTTGTAATAGCTGCACAGGGAATGATTCTACACTATTCTACATCTGGTGTATTTTGTTTGTAGAAAATAGTAAGACATGATTGGAGGGGTTCTAATGATGTGGGATCATAGTCGAGCATTATGGGTAGATACCGGATAGAGGTTCATTTACATTTCTTTTGTGAAATATATTTCTCAGTCCATTCGCACGAGATAAAAGTGTGAACAGAACGAGCATTTTATAGCTTCACAAGACTGAGCGTGCAACACTTATGGTGAAAGTAGGTGGAAAGGCAACATCCAATATCTAGCAGGTTTCAAATAAAAGTTCATTAACAATCTTTAGAGAAGTTCACTTCAGTGCCCAATATCTTTACGCCATTAATGTCTAGTGACATTGATGCATTTCATTGTCATTTTTTATGGTAATCAGCATATGCAATAAACCATCTTTGTCCTGTCCCAGTTGCCATTCACTAAAGGGTAACTGTGATCTCCATACAAGTGACTACAATTTAAAATTTCATACAAGCCTAGGGTGATGTCACATGAGGTGTTGTGTAAGAAGCCCCCCCCCCCCCAAAAAAAAAATCTTTTCTGAAGCTATTTAAGAAAGTTGAGAGCAAAATCTTGTGTTTGCTGAGGACACTAAATTATGCAGAGCTTTGGAAACTTCCTTGATGTGCAAGTGCTGCAAGCAGACAGATAGATTATCACAATGGGCAGCAGAATGGCATGGGATTCAATGTAGATAAATGTAAAGTGATGCATTTAGGATTTAATTATCCCTGTGCCACCTACACCACATAAATAACTCTGTGTTAAGTGCATCTGTAATGAAAAAGATTTGGGGGTTCTGGTAGATAACAGACTAAAGCTAGGTACACACAGCACAGATTTCTGAAAGATGACAGACAGGATCTGCAAGATCCTGTCTGCCATCTTTCAAGATCTTCATACCACAGTCCCGAGCGTTCTCCCTATAGGGAGAACGCTCGGGACTGTGTGTTTCCATCGGCCGCGCTAACTCCTATAGGAGTCTAGCGCGCCGATGAAATTTTCGGCCTTTCCCGAACGAGCGTACGGCCGACCCGATCGTTCGGCGGCCGCGCGCTCGTTCGGGAAACGACGTACACACAGTACGATAAAGCCCCGATACCGTCGGATCCGACGGTATCGGGCTTTATCGTTACTGTGTGTACCCACTTTAGCTGTAGCAACAATGCCAGGTAGCAACGGCTAAGCTAGCAAGATATTGTTTTGTATAAAGAGGGGAATAGATTCAAGAGAGAAATATTATTCTCCCTCTTTACAAGGCACTGGTAAGGCCTCATTTGGAATATGCATGCAGTTTTGGAATCCTATATACAAAAGGGACATCTTGGAATGGAGCAGTTCAGAGAAGGCAACTAAATTAATAAGGGGAATGGAGGGGCTTGAATATGTAGGCAGATTAGACAAGTTTGGGCTGTTTACATTGGAGAACGACATTTGCATGGGACATGATAACCTTATAGAAATATATTAATGGACCATACATAAACCCTCTGGTGCATTATTCACTAATCGGTCATATCAGAGGACTCGTGGACATCCTTTAAGGTTGGAAGAAAAGAATTTTCATCTTCAGGTTAGGAAAGGTTTATTTACAGTGAGAACGGTGAAACTGTGAACTGTCTTCCAGCAATGTGGTATGGCAAGTTCATTAAATAGCTTTAAAAAGGCCTGGATAAGTTTCTAAAAAATATTGAGAATTACTGGATTAATACATATAGATCTGGTTGATCCAGGATACTTTCCGATTGCCGTTTGGAGTCAGGAAGGCTTTCCCCTCCCCTTTTTTTGCGGGTTTTTTTTTTTTTTGCCTTCCTCTGGATCAACTGTTAGGTAGGGTAAAAAAAAAAAAGTGAAAAAAAAAAAAAAAGAGGGTGAATAGGTTGGACTTGATGGACCTCAATTACTATTGTTAGTATGTAAATTTAGAGCAGCAGATGACAACTGGTGCTGGTGATGTCACAGCTCACAGTGCTAGCTGGAAACACACAAATTCTATACTGCTATAACTTTGCATAGATTGCCAGCTAGAAGCATATACTGGAGTTGTTTTAAAGGTAGGAATGCACTCTTTTTAATTAAAAAAAAAAAAAAGAAACTTGTGTGGAGACCACAGTTAGCCTTTATGAATTTACTTGTAGAGTAAGTCCCATTATCCTTATTAACTAAATGAATGCCTATGATATTGAAAAGCCATTTTAATGTTGTTATATTGTGTTCACACACATGCATTATATGTGCTTGCTAACTTGAACTTTTGTCCATGTATGTAGATTGTGCAGAGAAACATCCCTTTAAAAAGCAAAACTTCTGACTCCCTGTCCTGAAACTTTAAAACCATAATTTACAATTGTTTTGCCAATTAGAGACACCTTCTCCATGTAATAATAATATTATATATCTATCTATATATATATATATACATGTGCCATCAAACTATAAAAAATGATTATTGGCATTAACATTTAAAGGGCATTATTTCATACATTTTAAAGTGAGAGTTCATGTTTGGTTCATTCTTCCCAATTTTGTTTCTGTTTCTGCATTATTTTATTGTTCACTAATCGGTCATATCAGAGACATGTGGACATCCTTTGGCTGGAAGTGGTAAGCAGCACCCAAAGGAAACTTTATAGTGAAATATAGACTTAGAAAGTGAACCCAGGGGTGAGGACAGTGCGATTTAGGTCCTCACCCTGAGTACTATGGATGGCAGGAGTGGAGGTTCTGTGAGTATAATTGTCCTTTAAATCACTGTGGATCACTGAAACATCACCTCATATACACAGATACAGACCCCTGGTATATAATGTATTCACTCCAGCCTTTACATAGAGATTTAACCCTTGCAAATCACACTTCCTTTTCCGCATTAGAATCCAAATTCAGTCTGGTCCCATTTATTCAGTATTGTGTAACTTGTCCTTTTGCTATGATTTCAATAGATATTTTAGAAGGTTATATTAATATCTCAATCCAGACATAGGAAGAAAACTCCATTGATATCGGTCCATCTGTCTCTCACATTACTGGGCACCAATCAGACCCCATTAACTGGTCCAGGATTTAACGCCATCTTGTAAAATAAGGATTAGAATCCTCACCTATATGGGACTTAATCAACTCCAACTCCCAGCATCCCCGGTCTGCACCCTGCTGTTGTGGAATGTTGGAATTTTAGATTTCAATCATTGGAGGTAGATGGTATTACCTTCCGTAACCTTCCATGTCCCATAGAATGATCATTGACAGAGGGATTTCTATTTCCATGCAACACTTGCTCTGGTTGGAATATGCTCAGTGCAATGAATGTAACTGCAGGTGCAGGCAGATTGTTACTTTGTTACTTGTAAAGGACATCCACAACCAAACATAAATCCCCCCAACTACGGGCCACTCTGTAGTGTAGTATAATCCTTGCCTTACACCCACATCCAAATGGTTCTCCTGTAATCCCCCCCCCCCAAAGTCCAAAAAACTGGCCACCAGAGGAATAGTCCATATAGGACTCTGCCTCCTGTCTCCCCTCCAGAGAATTTTGCCATGCGCAGAAGAGCCCCTCCCTCCCTCTCCTTCCCTCTCCCTCCCGTTTTGGTCTCCCTCCCCCTAGCGTTAAATCCCTTTCCCATATCATATTCTTGTCCCCCCCAGCCCAACTGCATTAATATATTTTTCAAGAAAGTGCCCCGATCTTTACTTACCTTACCCTCTCCTTCGCCATTCTGCACTACCGCAGCCCCATCTGTGATTGGCTGCCTCTCAGCCAATCCCAGATGGCTGCCGTCCGGCCGGCCCCTGCTTGCAGTTCTATCAAGCAAAGGCCCGATTGTGCGGCGGAGGAGAGAGGTAAGGTAATTATCGGGGCACTTTCTTGGGATAATACTAATGTGGTTGGGGCTGGGGGAGCAAGAACTATGATATGGGAAAGTTTTTATAAAGGGTGGACATACCCTTTATGGGAGGTTCTTACTTTGCTGGTTCTGACCTCTACCAGTAAAATAGAGGTCACAGAACTTTAACCCATTCCATTCAACTCCCTCCAGCATTAACTGTCTCTTTTTTACCCAGTGATCTCTGCAAAACCTACCCAGGCACTATAGAGTTGAACATAGCTGCCTGTATTCATCAACATTGACATCCTGTATGATCCCAATGACATTAGAGCTGTTGATGATCTATAACTCTATATGTACCACCCAAAATCCCAGTAACACACATGGCAGGCATTAGATAGATTAGACATTTGTTGTTCTAATCTAATATCTATCTGGTTCTAACCTTCCGATGTTCCTGCGACATCCCATTCATTTGGTGACATATTGGGAATGTGATTCCAAAGGAGCTGCAGTTCAAACAACTTTTGCATTTAGGTAACATTGCCCTTTATCTGCCATAGTGTGATTTAGTGTGAGGGGCCATAAACAATGAACTGCTTCCTATCTTTATCATTGACGCACATGCACATAAACGGGAGGCAGGTTGGGACAGCATGCCATCTGCTATTTACAAGCCTTGAGTGTCATGCTGGCAGGTACGTTTAACCCTGAATAAACTCTCTACTTCCCTGTGAATTATAGATCCAGCTGGAACAACTTAAAATGTTCCAATTTGTGAGTTTAGTTCCCTTAAGCCCCAAACAATTCTCTTCAAGGCCCCACATTCCCCCTTAGCATCACTTCTATATCCGGTAACATAGCAGCACCCCATCAAACAGGGACCTGTCTCTAGGAAATATAGCGAGATCAGACCTGAAAGAACTCCCGGGGATTACACCCCAATATTAGAATAAGCCATCAGTTATTCCTGTTCTGTATCTCTACATTTATTTTGTTTTATTGTGTAAAGGATACCTTGTAGAAGTTCCTATTATTGCAGACACATATGGTTAATGCACCATGGACACCTCTTCCCCTTATTCCTGAGGAAGGGTGGATACGTCCCCCAGAATATTGGATTGCTTTATGTCTAAATAAACTATAGGGTTTTCCCCCTTTTGTCTCCTGCACATCCGAGTAGCATTCTGGTTCCACTTTCTGTTCTACATCTCACCCCCCCCCCACACACACACACCCTCCAGTTATGGCTCCCAAGCTGGTGCTACAGTAATACAATGTCATTGTTTATATTTTCTAGACCCCAATGAAAAACTACCGATTGGTTTTACCCAAACAGATCCCACAAGTAAATAAGACAGTTACAATATTTATTGACAGGGATATTTCATACAATACAATATCCTACAACATAAATCATACAATAATAATAATACAAAATAATGCTTTTGGGAGGGCCTGGCAGCCCGACTCACTCTTAAGGAAGAGAGCCGCTGCCCATTAGGTTCTTCTCCCTTAGAGGGCCTGGCAGCCCGACTCAACTCTTAAGGGAGAGCCGCTGCCTGTTAGTAGGTTCTCCTCCTAGCTGCCCCACTTGGCTGGACTTGAGGGAGGGCCTGGCAGACCGACTCAACCCTCAACTCTTAAGGAAGAGAGACGCTGCCTATTAGGTTCTCCTCCCCCGTTTTTTTTTTTGGTTTTGGGTTTTTTTTTTTTTTGGTCCTTTTTTGTGGGGGCTTTTTCTTGGGTGGGGGGAGATTTACCTCATCTATTGAGAACAACTCGCCACTACCTGATTTCAGATGGAGGAGAGGATGGCCGCATAAAATAACAGGGAATCCTGTGGAGGTTATACCTATCACCATGAGTGTGTCACTCAGAAAGGCTAAGACAGGCCCTAATTACACACTTACAGATGTTACATGTGATCAACTTCAGTTGCCCTGAACTGTGTCAATCCATATTTTGGCTCCTGGAAGGATTGGTAAATTGAGTTGTTGTGTGTCAATTGTTTCATCGGTCTGTGACGGGCCTGGGCAGTCTGTGCCCAGGCCACTAACAGCTGGTGTGAGTTACTCTTTTTTAAGGGATTGTGTTATAGCCACCAGGGTCACCTCACCATTAGGCAGAGTGAGGCATTTGTCTCAGGCAGCACTCTCTGCACTGAAGAAAAAGGCAGCAGACAGGTAGTGGTGAAACAAAAACTTAAGTAGCAAACATGCACAGTGTGGAGTGCAGCCCTCATGCTCCCAATACACGGTACTTTGAAGTTGCTTCAATGTATAGCACAGGCTATAAAAGAAGTTATTTTGATCAACTAAAACCTGAAAGGAGCAATAGTAATGGCAACACAAATGTTGAAAAAGGGATGTCATACCTGTTTCTAGTATATTACATTATGGTGTAACTGACTGTCTGAGGAACTGTTTAAATACTATTTAATAGAAAGTTCAAAATTGTAAAATTTTACCACACCCACCAGCGAAGCCACGGCCTTTGGAAACCATGCCCATTGACAAAGCCACACCCACTTTAATGCAGCGGCATGCAAAGGGGGGCATTCAAAAGTTTGGCTCAGGCAGCAAAACACTAAGAAGTGCCCCTGTATCTCACCCGACAGAAATTGGTTATGTTAAAGGAGGGATTATTAGCACCAATGGGTGTCATTTATTGTTAATGTGGCTCGCATTAAAGTCCAAAACGTTAAGACACCTAATCCCTAACCCAATTTAACCACAAACCCTTACCTTAACCCTAAACCCGTATCTAACACTAACTTTAAAGGAGTAGCAAAGCCCATTCCAGCAAAGAGTTGAAAGAAAGGGTTATCATAAAAAAACTAATTAAAAAGCCTCTTACATTCCTTTTTCACTTCTGCACTGAGCAAATATCTTTAAAGTTCACTGAGCACAGTTCAGTTTCCATTTCTTCCTGGTTTGCAGAAATCCTTGCTCTCACAGACCCGGCGACTTAAGGGCACGGCAAGGATAAAAAAAAAAAACAGAATGCGAAGTACTTTGTTTCGATGCCTGCCCCCGTGACCTGAGAAGATTTGACAGCTGTTTTGCTACTCTGATCAGCTCTGCTGTCTTGTCAGAAACTGTCTGTAAACTTGGAAATGGCTGGTTTTGTGTGCTGGGGAGGTATAGTGCAACTAGACACAGGCTGATAATAAGGGACAGGAAACCCTTAGTATGGAATGAAATGCATTTCTCCAACTGATTATGGCCATCGCTTGGGTAAAATACCTATTCTGCTGAGCTTTGAATAAAACTGGGTTGTAAAACTACTATTCCAACTACTATTGTAAACAACTACACTCACCAAATCCAATCCCTCATTGGAAAGTTCCCAGGGTGAGGACCTAACCTCACTGTCCCCCAGGGCTCACTTTCTAGGTCTAGATTACTCACCTAAACTAGAGATGTTCGACTCTTGAGTTTCGCTCCGTTTTCGAATTTTCTAAATTTTCGAAAAGTTCAAATTCATACCCATTCAAGTCTATGGGAGAGTGATAGTTTGAAAAGTCAAGTGATTTACAGATAAACTAACAATGGTAACTTACTGTAAATGGCTTTGGCACCTGGAAATGGTCTGGGGAACAGTCAATGTCACCAAAACTTGTTAACAACACTTCCTGAAGTCAGGCGGGCAATTGTCGGGTTTTGTGCAAGCTGCATTCTACAATACATTCAAAAAAACGAACAAACGATCCTTCCTGTATTAGCGAACGGTACATTATTGAATGAACAAATTTGTTTTTATATGATTAGGTTATTATATGGTTATTATATTATTAGGTTATTATATGACTAGGTTATTTTATGGTTATTTTATTACTAGGTTATTATATGGTTATTATATGATTATATGACTGGGTTATTATAAGGTTTTTATATTACTTGGTTTTATTGATTTTATGACTAGGTTTATATGGTTTTTATATGGTTATAATAACCATATAATAACCTAGTCATATATAACCATATAAATAACAATAATAAACCTAGTAATATAATAACCATATAATAACTTAGTCATATAATAACCATACAATAACCTAGTCTATAATAAGCAAATACCTAGTAATATAATAACCATATAATAACCTAGTCATATAATAACCATATAATAACCTAGTCATATAAACCATAAAAAACCTAGTCATATAATAACTATATTACCTAGTAATATAATAACCATATATAACCTTGTCATATAATAACCTAGTAATATAATAACAATATAATAACCTATCAATAATAACCATATAATAACCTAGTAATATAATACCCTATAACCATATATAACCTAGTAATATATAACCTTAATACATTCAATAACTACATATATTGTAGTTATGGTTGGTACGGGGATACTATAAATATTGAGAATTACTGGTATTAATACATATACTGTATTTCTGGTTGGTACAGGAACACTATATAATATTGAGAATTACTGGTATTATATATATACTGTAGTTCTGGTTGGTACGGGGGAAACTATATAATTTTGAAAATTACCGATATTAACACATATACTGTAGTTTGGGTTGGTACGGGAATACTTATAATTTGAAATTACTGGTATTAATACATATACTGTAGTCTGGTTGGTACAGGGATACTATATATATTGAAATTACCGTATTATATCATATACTGTAGTTCTGGTTGGTACGGGGATACTATTAATATTGGAATTACTGGTATTAATACATATACGGTAGTTCTGGTTGGTGCAGGGATACTATATAAAGTTGAGAATTCCGGTATTATCATATACTGTAATTATGGTTGGTACTGGGATACTATATAATATTGAGAATTACCGTATATAATACATATACTGTAGTTCTGGTGGTTGGTGCAGGGATACTATATAATATTGAGAATTACCGTTATTAATACATATACTGTAGTTCTGGTTGGGTCAGGGATACTATATAATATTGAGAATACGGTTTAATACATATACTGTAGTTCTGGTTGGTAGGGATCTATATATATTGAGAATTACTGGTATTAATACATATACTGTAGTTCTGGTTGGTACAGGGATACTGTATAATATTGAGAATTACTGGTATTAATACTTAATGTAATTCTGGTTGGTACAGGGATAACTATAGAATATTGAGAATTATGGTATTAATACATATACTGTAGTTCTGGTTGGTGCAGGGATACTATATATATTGAGAATTACTGGTATTAATACATATACTGTAGTTCTGGTTGGTGCAGGGATACTATATATTATTGAGAATTACTGGTATTAATACATATACTGTAGTTCTGGTTGGTGCAGGGATACTATAATATATTGAGAATTACTGGTATTAATACATTACTGTAGTTCTGGTTGGTATGGGATACATATAATATTGAGATTACTGGTATTAATACATATACTGTAGTTCTGTTGGTACGGGGATCTTATATATTGAGAATTACTGTATAATACATATACTGTAGTTCTGGTTGGTGCAGGGATACTATATAATATTGGAATTACTGGTATTAATACATAACTGTAGTTCTGGTTGGTGCAGGGATACTATATATTATTGAGAATTACTGGTATTAATACATATACTGTAGTTCTGGTTGGTGCAGGGATACTATATAATATTGAGAATTACTGGTATTAATACGTATACTGTAGTTCTGGTTGGTATGGAGAATACTATATATATTGAGAATTACTGGTATTAATCATATACTGTAGTTCTGGTTGGTACGGGGATACTATATAATTGAGAATTACTGGTATTAATACATATACTGTAGTTCTGGTTGTGCAGGGATACTATATTTATTGAGAATTACTGGTATTAATACATATACTGTAGTTCTGTTGGTGCAGGGATACTATATAATAGGAGAATTACTGGTATTAATACGTATACTGTAGATCTGGTTGGTACGGAGATACTATTATATTGAGAATTACTGGTATTAATACATATACTGTAGTTCTGGTTGGTACGGGATACTATATAATGAGAATTACTGGTATTAATACATATGTAGTTCTGGTTGGTACAGGGATACTGTATAATATTGAGAATTACTGGTATTAATACATATAATGAATTCTGGTTGGTACGGGGATACTATAATATTGAGATTACTGGTATTAATACATATACTGTAGTTCTGGTTGGTACAGATACTGTATAATATTGAGAATTACTGGTATTAATACATATAATGTAATTCTGGTTGTACAGGGATATATAAATATGAGAATTACTGGTATTAATAATTACTTATTTCTGGTTGGTGCAGGGATACTATATATATTGAGAATACTGGTATTAATACATATACTGTAGTTCTGGTTGGTGCAGGGTACATATATTATGAGAATTACTGGTATTAATACATATACTGTAGTTCTGGTTGGTGCAGGGATACTATATAATATTGAGAATTACTGGTATTTATACGTATACTGTAGTTCTGGTTGGTGCAGGGATACTATATAATATTGAAATTACTGGTATTAATACGTAAACTGTAGTTCTGGTTGGTATGGAGATACTATATAATATTGAGAATTACTGGTATTAATACATATACTGTAGTTCTGGTTGGTACGGGGATACTATATAATATTGAGAATTACTGGTATTAATACATATACTGTAGTTCTGGTTGGTGCAGGTATACTATATATTATTGAGAATTACTGGTATTAATACATATACTGTAGTTCTGGTTGGTGCAGGGATACTATATAATATTGAGAATTACTGGTATTAATACGTATACTGTAGTTCTGGTTGGTATGGAGATACTATATAATATTGAGAATTACTGGTATTAATACATATACTGTAGTTCTGGTTGGTACGGGGATTCTAGTATAATAACCAGAACTACAGTATATGTATTAATACCAGTAATTCTCAATATTATACAGTATCTCCGTACCAACCAGAACTACAGTATATGTATTAATACCAGTAATTCTCAATATTATATAGTATCCCTGCACCAACCAGAACTACAGTATATGTATTAATACCAGTAATTCTCAATAACTATATATATACCTGCACCAACCAGAACTACGTATATGTATTAATACCAGTAATTCTCAATATTATATAGTATCCCCATACCAACCAGAACTACAGTATATGTATTAATACCAGTAATTCTCAATATTATATAGTATCTCCATACCAACCAGAACTACAGTTTACGTATTAATACCAGTAATTCTCAATATTATATAGTATCCCTGCACCAACCAGAACTACAGTATACGTATAAATACCAGTAATTCTCAATATTATATAGTATCCCTGCACCAACCAGAACTACAGTATATGTATTAATACCAGTAATTCTCAATATATATAGTATCCCTGCACCACCAACCAAACTACAGTATATGTATTAATACCAGTAATTCTCAATATTATATGTATCCCTGCACCAACCAGAACTACAGTATATGTATTAATACCAGTATTCTCAATATATATAGTACCCTGTACCAACCAGAATTACATTATATGTATTAATACCAGTAATTCTCAATATTATACAGTATCCCTGTACCAACCAGAACTACAGTATATGTATTAATACCAGTAATTCTCAATATTATATAGTATCCCCGTACCAACCAGAATTACATTATATGTATTAATACCAGTAATTCTCAATATTATACAGTATCCCTGTACCAACCAGAACTACAGTAATTGTATTAATACCAGTAATTCTCAATATTAATAGTATCCCCGTACCAACCAGAACTACAGTATATGTATTAATACCAGTAATTCTCAATATTATATAGTATCTCCGACACCAACCAGATCTACAGTATACGTATTAATACCAGTATTTCTCAATTTATATAGTTCCCTGCACCAACCAGAACTACAGTATATGTATTAATACCAGTAATTCTCAATAATTATAGTATCCCTGCACCAACCAGAACTACAGTATATGTATTTACCAGTAATTCTCAATTTATATAGTATCCCCGTACCACCAGAACTACAGTATATGTATTAATACCAGTATTCTCAATATTATATAGTATCTCCATACCAACCAGAACTACAGTATACGTTATTAATACCAGTATTCTCAATATTATATAGTTCACCTGCACCAACCAGAACTACAGTATATGTATTAATACCAGTAATTCTCAATAATATATAGTCCCTGCACCAACCAGAACTACAGTATATGTTAATACCAGTAATTCTCAATATTATATAGTATCCCTGCACCAACCAGAACTACAGTATATGTATTATACCAGTAATTCTCAATATTATTAGTAATCCCCGTAACCAACCAGAACTACAGTATATGTATTAATACCAGTAATTCTCAATATTATATAGTATCTCCATACCAACCAGAACACAGTATATGTATTAATACCAGTAATTCTCAATATTATTAGTATCCCTGCACCAACCAGAACTACAGTATATGTATTAATACCAGTAATTCTCAATAATATATAGTATCCCTGCACCAACCAGAACTACAGTATATGTATTATACCAGTAATTCTCAATATATATTAGTATCCCTCACCAACCAGAACTACAGTATAGTATTAATACCAGTAATTCTCAATCTATAGTATCCCTGTACCAACCAGAATTACATTATATGTATTAATACCAGTAATTCCTCAATATTATACAGTATCCCTGTACCAACCAGAACTACAGTTATGTTATTAATACCAGTAATCTCATATTTATATAGTATCCCCGTACCAACCAGAACTACAGTATATGTATTAATACCGGTAATTCTCAATATTATATAGTATCCCTGCAACACCAGAAACTAAGTATATGTATTAATACCGGTAATTCTCAATATTATATAGTATCCCTGCACCAACCAGAACTACAGTATATGTATTATACCGGTAATTCTCAATATTATATAGTATTCCCAGTACCAACCATAATTACAGTATATGTATTAATACCGGTATTCTCAACTTTATATAGTATCCCTGCACCAACCAGAACTACAGTATATGTATTAATACCAGTAATTCTCAATATTATATAGTACCCCGTACCAACCAGAACTACAGTATATGTTTAATACCGGTAATCTCAATATTATATAGTATCCCTGTACCAACCAACACAGTATATGATTAATACCATTAATTCTCAATATTATATAGTATTCCCGTACCAACCCAAACTACAGTATATGTGTTAATATCGGTAATTTTCAAAATATATAGTATCCCCCGTACCAACCAGAACTACAGTAATATATTAATACACATTAATTCTCAATATTATATAGTTGTTCCTGTACCAACCGAACTACAGTATAGTATTAATACCAGTATTCTCAATATTTATGTATCCCCTACCAACCATAACTACAATATAGTAGTTATTGAATGTTATTAATGGTTTATATTACTAGGTTATTATATGGTTATATGGTTTTATTTTTACTAGGTTATTATATGGTTTTATATGACTGGTTATATTGTTATTATATTCTAGGTTATTATATGACAGTTATTATATGGTTATATATTACTAGGTAATATGTTATTATATGACTAGGTTTTTTTGGTTATATATGACTAGGTTATTATATGGTTTTATATGACTAGGTTTTATATATGGTTATTATATTACTAGGTTATTTGCTTATTATAGGACTAGTATTGTATGGTTATTTATGATAGTTATTATATGTGTATTATATCTAGGTTATTATATTGTTATTATAGGTTATTATAGCTAGGTTATTATATGGTTTTATAACCATATAATAACCATATAATAACCTAGTCATATAATAATCATATAATAACCAAGTAATATAAAAACCTATAATAACCCGTCATATAATCATATAATAACCATAATAACCTAGTAATAAATAACCATAAAATACCTAGTCATATAATAACCTAATAATATAATACCATATAATAACCTAATCATATAATACATAATTTGTTCATTCAATAATGTACCTTTCGCTAATACAGGAAGGATCGTTTGTTCGTTTTTTTGAATGTATTGTAGAATGCACTTGCACAAAACCCGACAATTGCCCGCCTGACTTCAGGAAGTGTTTTAACAAGTTTTGGTGACATTGACATGTTCCCCAGAACCATTTCCCAGGTGCCAAAGCCATTTACAGTAAGTTACCATTGTTGTTTATCTGTAAATCACTTTGACTTTTCAAACTATCACTCTCCCATAGACTTGAATGGGTATGAATTTGAACTTTTCGAAAATTTAGAAAATTCGAAAACGGAGCGAAACTCAAGAGTTTCGAACATCTCTAGTTCGGTGAGTAAATCTAGACCTAGAAAGTGAGCCCTGGGGACAGTGAGGTTAGGTCCTCACCCTGGGAACTTTCCAATGAGGGATTGTGGATTTGGTGAGTGTAGTTGTTTACAATAGTAGTTGGAATAGTAGTTTACAATCCCCAGTTTTTCTTATTCAAAGCTGCAGAATAGGTATTTTACCCAATCGCATGGCCATAATCAGTTGGAGAAATGCATTTCATTCCATACTAAGGGTTTCCTGTCCCTTATTAATCAGCCTGTGTCTAGTTGCACTATACCTCCTCCCCAGCACACAAACCACCATTTCCAAGTTTACAGACATGTCTGACAAGACAGCAGAGCTGATCAGAGTAGCAAAACAGCTGTCAAAATTCTTCTCAGGTCACGGGGGCAGGCATCTGAAACAAAGTACTTCGCATTCTGTTTTTTTTTTTTATCCTTGCCGTGCCCACTAAGTCGCCGGGTCTGTGAGAGCAAGGATTTCTGCAAACCAGGAAGAAATGGAAACTGAACTGTGCTCAGTGAACTTTAAAGATTTATTGCTCGTGCAGAAGTGAAAAAGGAATGTAAGAGGCTTTTTATTAGTTTTTTTATGATAACCCTTTCTTCAACTCTTTGCTGGAATGGGCTTTGCTACTCCTTTAAAGTTAGTGGTTAGATACGGTTAGGTTAAGGTAAGGGTTTTGGTTAAATTGGGTTAGGGATTAGGTGTCTTACCGTTTTGGACTTAATGCGAGCCACATTAACAATAAATGACACCCATGGTGCTAATAATCCCTCCTTTAACATAACCATTTCTGTCTGGGTGAGATACAGGGGCACTTCTAGTGTTTTGCTGCCTGAGCCAAACTTTTGAATGCCCCCCTTTGCATGCCGCTGCATTAAATGGGTGTGGCTTTGTCAATGGGCATGGTTTTGCCAAAGGCCGTGGCTTCGCTGGTGGTGTGGGTAAAATTTTCACATTTGAACTTTCTATTAAATAGTTATTTAAACAGTTCCTCAGACAGTCAGTTACCAATATGAAATTACTAGAAACAGGTATGACATCCCTTTTTCCAACATCTGTGTTGCCATTACTATATTGCTCCTTTCAGGTTTTAGTTATCAAAATAACTTCTTTTATGCCTGTGCTATACATTGAAGCACTTCAAAGTACCGTGTATTGGAGTCATGAGGGCTGCACTCACACTTGTGCATGTTTGCTACTTAAGTTTTTGTTTCACCACTACCTGTCTGCTGCCTTTTCTTCTTCAGTGCAGAGGTGCTGCCTGAGACAAATGCCTCACTCTGCCTATGGAGATGTGACCCTGGTGAGCTATAACACAATCCCTTACAAAGAGTAACTCACCACCAGCTGTTAGTGGCCTGGGCACAACTGCCCCAGGCCCGTCACAAGACCGATGAAACAATTGACACACAACAACTCAATTTACCAATCCTTCCAGGAGCCAAATATGGATTGACACAGTTCAGGGCTAACTGAATTGATCACATGTAACATCTGTAAGTGTGTAATAGGGCCTGTCTTAGCCTTTCTGAGTGACACACTCATGGTGATAGGTAACCTCCACAGGATTCCCTGTTATCTTATGCGGCCATCCTCCTCCCCATCTGAAATCAGGTAGTGGCGAGTTGTTCTCAATAGTATGACTCCCCCACCCAGAAAAAGCCCCCACAAAAAGGACCAAAAAAAAAAAAAACCCAAAACCAAAAAAAAAAACGGGGGAGGAGAACCTAATAGGCAGCGTCTCTCTTCCTTAAGAGTTGAGAGTTGAGTCGGTCTGCCAGGCCCTCCCTCAAGTCCAGCCAAGTGGGGCAATGCTAGGAGGAGAACCTACTACCAGGCAGCGGCTCTCTCCTAAGAGTTGAGTCGGTCGCCAGGCCCTCCAAGGGAGAAGAACCTAATGGGCAGCGGCTCTCTTCCTTAAGAGTTGAGTCGGGCTGCCAGGCCCTCCCAAAAGCATTATTTTGTATTAGTTTATTATTGTATGATTTATGTTGTAGGATATTGTATTGTATGAAATATCCCTTCAATAAATATGTTAACTGTCTTATTTACTCTGTGGGATCTGTTGGGTAACACACATACGGTAGTTTTTCTATTGAGGTCTAGAAAATAATAACAATGACATTGTACTTACTGTAGCACCAGCTTGGGAGCCATAACATGGATTGTGTGTGTGTGTGGGGGGGTGGAGATGTAAACAAGTGGAACCAGAAGCTACTCGGATGTGCAGGAGACAAAGGGGGAAAACCCTATAGTTTATTAGACAAAAGCAATCCAATATTTCTGGGGGACGTATCCCCCTTCCTCAGGAATAAGGGGAATGAGTGTCAATGGTGCATTAACCATATGTGTCTGCAATAATATGGAACTTCTACAAGGTATCCTTTACACAATAAAACAAATAAATGTAGAGATACAGAACAGGAATAACTGATGGCTTTATTCTTATATTGGGGTTAATCCCCTGGGAGTCCTTTCAGGTCTGATCTCGCTATATTTCCTAGAGCAGGTCCCTGTTTGATGGGGTGCTTGCTATGCCTTACCGGATATTAGAAGTGATGCTAAGGGGGAATGTGGGGCCTTGAAGAGAATGTTTGGGGCTTAAAGGAACTAAACTCACAAATTGGAACATTTTAAGTTGCTTCCAGCTGGATCTATAATTCACAGGGAAGTAGAGAGTTTATTCAGGGTTAAACGTACTGCCAGCATGACACTCACGGCTTGTAATAGCAGATGGCATGCTGTCCCAACCTGCCTCCCGTCTTATGTGCATGTGCGTCAATGATAAAGATAGGAAGCAGTTCATTGTATATGGCCCCTCACTAAATCACACTATGGCAGATAAAGGGCAATGTTACCTAAATGCAAAAGTTGTTTGAACTGCAGCCTTGGAATCACATTCCCAATATGTCACCAAAATGAATGGGATGTCGCAGGAACATCGGAAGGTTAGAACGATGATATTAGATTAGACAACAAATGTCTAATCTATCTAATGCCTGCCTAGTGTGTTACTGGGATTTTGGCTGGGTACATATAGAGTTATAGATCATCAACAGCTCTAATGTCATTGGGATCTATACAGGATGTCAATGTTGATAGGAATACAGAGCACTATGTTCAACTCTCATAGTGCCTGGGTAGTGTTTGCAGAGATCACTGGGTAAAAAGAGACAGTTAATGCTGGAGGAGTTGAATGGAATGGGTTAAAGTTCTGTACCTCTATTTTACTGGTAGAGGTCAGAACCAGCAAGTAAGAAACCTCCCATTAAAGGGATGTCCACCCTTTATAAAAACTTTCCCCATATCATAGTTCTTGCTCCCCCAGCCCCAACCACATTGTATTATCCCAAGAAAGTGCCCCTATATTACCTTACCTCTCCCTCCGCCGCACAATCCGGGCCCTTTGCTTGCATAGAACTGCAAGCAGGGGCCGACCGGCAGCCACATCTGGGATTGGCTGAGAGGCAGCCAATCACAGATGCGGCTGCCGGTAGTGCAGAATGGCGAAGGAAGGGTAAGGTAAGTAAAGATCGGGGCACTTTCTTGAAATAATATTATGCAGTTGGGGCTGGGGGAGCAAGAACTATGATATGGGAAAGGGATTTAACGCTAGGGGGAGGGAGACCAAAACGGGAGGGAGAGGGAAGGAGAGGGAGGGAGGGCTCTTCTGCGCATGGCAAAATTCTCCTGGAGGGGAGACAGGAGGCAGAGTCCTATATGGACTATATCCTCCTGGTGGCCAGTTTTTTGGACTTTGGGGGGGGGGGATTACAGGAGAACCATTTGGATGTGGGTGTAAGGCAAGGATTATACTACACTACAGAGTGGGCCAGTAGTGGGGGGATTATAGTTTTGGTTGTGGAAATGTCCTTTAAAACAAAGTAACAATCTCTGCCTGCACCTGCAGTTACATTCTATTGCACTGAGCATATTCCAACCAGAGCAAGTGTCTGCATGAAATAGAAATCCCTCGTCTAATGATCATTCTATGGGACATGGAAGGTTCTACGGAAGGTAATACCAATCACCTCCAATGATTGAAATCTAAAATTCCCAACATTCCACAACAGCAGGGTGCAGACCGGGGATGCTGGGAGTTGTAGTTGTATTAAGTCCCATATAGGTGAGGATTTCTAATCCTTATTTACAAGATGGCGTTAAATCCTGGACCAGTTAATGGGGTCTGATTGGTGCCCAGTAATGTGAGAGACAGATGGACAGATATCAATGGAGTTTTCTTCCTTAATGTCTGGATTGTGATATTAATATAAACCTTCTAATATATCTATTGAAATCATAGCAAAAGGACAAGTTACACCAATACTGAATAAATGGGACCAGACTGAATTTGGATTCTAATGCGGAAAAGGAATTGGTGATTTGCAAGGGTTAAATCTCTATGTAAAGGCTGGAGTGAAATACATTATATACCAGGGTCTGTATCTGTGTATATGAGGTGATGTTTCAGTGATCCACAGTGATTTAAAGGACAATTAACTCACAGAACCTCCACTCCTGCCACCATAGTACCTCAGGGTGAGGACCTAAATCGCACTGTCCTCACCCCTGGGTTCACTTTCTAAGTCTATATTTACTCATATAAAGTTTCCTTTGGTGCTCTGCTACCACTTCCAGCCAAGGATGTCCACATGTCCTCTGATATGACCGTTAGTGAACAATAAAATAGGCAGAAACAGAACAAAATTGGGAAGAATGAACCAAAACATGAACTCTCACTTTAAAAGTATGAATATAATTGCCCTTTAAATGTTAATGCCAATAATCATTTTTTATAGTTTGATGTCACATGTATATATATATTATATAGATAGATATATATTATTATTTTACATGAGAAGGTCTCTAATTGGCAAAACAATTGTAAATTATGGTTTTAAAGTTTCAGGACAGGGAGTCAGAAGTTTTGCTTTTAAAGGGATGTTTCTCTGCACAAATCTACATACTGGACAAAAGTTCAAGTTAGCAAGCACATATAATGCGTGTGTGTAACACAATATAACAACATTAAATGGCTTTTCAATATCATAGGCATTCATTTAGTTAATTAAGGATAATGGGACTACTCTACAAGTAATTCATAAAAGCTAACTGTGGTCCTCCACACAAGTTTTTTTTTTTTTTTTTAATTAAAAAGAGTGCATTCCTACCTTTAAAACAACTCCAGTATAATGCTTCTAGCTGCAATCTATGCAAAGTTATAGCGTATAGAATTTGGTGTTTCCAGCTAGCACTGTGAGCTGTGACATCACCAGCACCAGTTGTCATCTCTGCTCTAACTTACATACTAACATAGTAATTGAGGTCCATCAATCCAACCTATTCACCCTCTTTTTTTTTTTTTCACTTTTTTTTTTTTACCCTACCTAACGTTGATCCAGAGGAAGGCAAAAAAAAAAACCCAGCAAAAAAAGGGGAGGGGAACGCTTCCTGACTCCAAACGGCAATCGGAAAGTATCCCTGGATCAACCAGATCTATATGTATTAATACCAGTATTCTCAATATTTTTTAGAAACTTATCCAGGCCTTTTTAAAGCTATTTAATGAACTTGCCATTACCACATCTGCTGGAAGACAGTTCCACAGTTTCACCGTTCTCACTGTAAAATAACCTTTCCTAACCGAAGATGAAACTTCTTTTCTCCAACCTTAAAGGATGTCCACGAGTCCTCTGATATGACCGATTAGTGAATAATGCACCAGAGGGTTTATTGTATGGTCCATTAATATATTTCTATAAGGTTTCTCATGTCCCCATGCAAATGTCGCTTCTCCAATGTAAACCCCAAACTTGTCTAATCTGCCTACATATTCAAGCCCCTCCATTCCCCTTATTAATTTAGTTGCCCTCTCTGAACTGCTTCCATTCCAAGATGTCCCTTTTGTATAGATTCCAAAACTGCACTGCATATTCCAAATGAGGCCTTACCAGTGCCTTGTAAAGAGGGAGAATAATATTTTTCTCTCTTGAATCTATTCCCTCTTTAACAAAAACATATCTTGCTAGCTCTAGCCGTTGCTACCTGGCATTGTTTGCTACAGCTAAAGCTGGGTACACACAGTAACGATAAAGCCCCGATACCGTCGGATCCGACGGTATCGGGGCTTTATCGTTACTGTGTGTACGTTCGTTTCCCGAACGACGCGCGGCCGCCGAACGATCGGGTCGGCCTACGCTCGTTCGGGAAAGGCCGAAAATTTCCATCGGCCGCGCTAGACTCCCTATAGGAGTCTAGCGCGGCCGATGGAAACACACAGTCCCAGCGTTCTCCCTATAGGGAGAACGCTCGGACTGTGTGTATGAAGATCTTTGAAAGATGGCAGACAGGATCTTGCAGATCCTGTCTGTCATCTTTCAGAAATCTGTGCTGTGTGTACCTGACCTGCTTAGTCTGTTATCTACCAGAACCCCCAAATCTTTTTCCATTAACGATGCACTAACACAGGATTTTATTATGGTGTAGGTGGCACAGGGATAATTAAATCCTAAATGCACTCACTTTACATTTACTACATTGAATCCCATCTGCCATTCTGCTGCCCATTGTGATAATCTATCTAGGTCTGCTTGCAGCACTTGCACATCACTGGAAGTTTCCAAAGCTCGGCAAATTTAGTGTCATCAGCAAACACAGAGATTTTGCTCTCAACTTTCTTTAATAGCTTCAGAAAAGATTTTTTTTTTGGGGGGGGGGGGGCTTCTTACACAACACCTCATGTGACATCACCCTAGGCTTGTTAAATTTTAAATTGTAGTCACTTGTATGGAGATCACGTTCCCCCTTTAGTGAATGGCAACTGGGACGACAAAGATGGTTTATTGCATATGCTGATTACCATAAAATGACAATGAAATGCATCAATGTCACTAGACATTAATGGCGTAAAGTATATTGGGCACTGAAGTGAACTTCTCTAAAGATTGTTAATGAACTTTCTATTTTGAAACCTGCTAGATATTGATGTTTGCCTTTCCACCTACTTTACACCATAAGTGTTGCACGCTCAGTCTTGTGAAGCTATAAAATGCTCGTTCTGTTCACACTTTTATCTCGTGCGAATGGACTGAGATATATTTCACAAAAGAAATGTAAATGAACCTCTATCCGGTACTACCCATAATGCTCGACTATGATCCCACATCATTAGAAACCCCCAATCATGTCTATACTCATTTTCTCAAACAAATACACCAGATGTAGAATAGTGTAGAATCATTTCCCTGTGCAGCTATTACAACGTTACAGCCTTTTATATTACTGGCATCACTGCCTGCTGGTCTCCATCTCCCGACTCCATAGAAGAGAAGCTAATTGGTCTCAGGTAGTTTAGACTCCTGGTCCTACACTAGAGGTAGGTGTTCGCTAGTTTCACAGAACATCTTGCATTCACTTTGCTGACATTTTGCCAGAGTGGCTGACGATAAGAAAATGATGAATCAGCAAATCAAAGTGCAAGACGTTTGCGTGAACCTAAGAGCGGAACACGGAGACAGCTGCATTTGAGGGAATTGCAAAAGTAAGTGGGGGTTTAGTTAAATGGAAGTTCACTGTTGCACTTTATTACCTGCATAACTAACCATATTTAAGGATAATTATTATCCCCATTCTGGGGAGTACGGTAAGCTGCCCCTCCCTCCATGCAGTCAGTCAAACCTGTAACTGCTGACATCACAACCAATGATTGACGGCTTTCACCTGCTGCCTCCTCTGCACATGCTCAAGTTTATAAAAAGTTTTTAGAGCAGAGGGAGGAGGCAGATACCTTTGCCAGAAAGGAGCAGAACGTAAATATCTGGTTACAAATAGCAGTTGGGGTGGAGAGCAGAAAACTGACAATACACCAGCTTTTTGTTTTAAGGGTGGACCTGCCCTTTAATATTATTCTATATTATAGTGGGATATAATAAAATATAACTAAATATAGAACACCCTCACTACACATTGAACCACCAGAACCTTGTTTATTATTAGAAATATAGATCTATCATTTATTATAACACTTTGTTTGTATCATCTTCCCAGCATTCCTAGTGTTCTGACAAGCTAATCAACCAATCCTACATTTGGCTGTCTCATGCATGCTGCTTACTCTCACCACTCGATCACCGTGCTAATCATATATATAACCAAAAGCAGAAGGGGTAATGCATTACATTACCATCACTTGCAGACCAAATAGAGCAATGTGTTTGGAGGTTCACAACCCTTTACCCGGCGAGTTTCATTCATCTGAAAATGCCCAAAACATTACTTACCTTCCCCTTTCCTCCGCCGCGCTGCCAGCCCCTCTGCTTGCGAGAAAATGCAAGCAGAGGGCGGGACCGGCAGTCGCGTCTGTGATTGGCTGAGCGCAACCAATCACGGACACGGCTGCCGGGAGTTCAGTGCGGCGGAGGAAAGAGGAAGTAAGTAATGTTTTGGCATTTTCTGATAATACAAATAGTGCGGTTGGGCTGGGGGGACAGGGGGAATGTTATGTAAATTTTTTTAGAAGGGTGGACATGCCCTTTAAATAGAAGACGAGCGGTGAGGTGTCAAAGATGCTGGTTAACTGTAATTGACAGCTTCACTGCTTGGCTTGGCTTGACAAAGGCCTCACATTTAGGGCCGAAACGTTGCCAGTTTATTCTATGGCCAATTGTATTTTTTAAATTAAATCCTGTGAGTGCACTGGACTGATTTATATATATATATCTTTAACTGGTTGCACTAGGATATCATATATTTTTCATATAACTGGTAAAAAACAATAATAGTCCTCACAAAATAATGGTAACATTTGTAACATTTGTAATACTTGTTCAAGCATGTAGTACGTTACTATACATTACTGAAGCTTTACACATTGGCCCATTAAGTCTCTTGAAATATCTCAACTTCCTCCCTCCATTCATTGTCTGGGTAATTGAATTGCCAATGACTGAGAAATGACCCAGATTTGGTAACTGCACAATGGGAGAGCCTCTAATTAGCAGGTGGCAATTTGTATAGGAAATTAACAGCATGTCGCTTTTTCTGCTTGTTTGTAAAGAGTGATACTGCACCTTTATGCCAATCATAGTTACCTACCTGTAAAATACGGCTGGTTTCCATCCAAACTGATGCTTTTGAAAATCCGCAGACCTGATAGATTTTCAAAATTCATTTCAAAAATTCAAAAATTCTTACTGAAAGTTTAGATTCAATTGGATTTAAACCAGATTTTCGGAACTCGAGTAGGTTCTGCGCGGAGATTCCGCCCTCTCTATTTACCACCGTGGCATTGACTGCCACTGCCTTTATTTTATGGCAATTTGTTTTAATAAACAATTTCTTAGTACCAACCAAGGCTTGTATCTTTATTGGCACCGGGTCTATATGGGACAGGACTACAAGATGGATCACAACCAGCAGGTCCCAAAAGAAACATTCTGGATCAGGACTGTCAAGTGATTACCAGTACAGCTCTGTATTTATTCAAGCTAAGGACCTGAGGTCCCTTGTAAAAAAGTGGAAGTAAAGCGTGAATACAATGAAAACTAATGTTTTAACAACAGGAAAGACATTCAACTATACGGATGATGAAAACAGACATTTTAGACAGTTAATGTAACAAAACCAGATGTCCGTCTGTCCACATTGCAACAAGTTCTCTACCCAAACCCCTTCATAAAACATGTTCCTGTTTAAAGGGAGATATTGACGTGTTACAGTTAGCCAATCAAAATCCACATAGCGTGACAAGCTGCAAACGTTTTAAACACACTGTATAACATATTTCACATGAAATAGACATTAAATACTTTCTCATGAAAATACATAACAGTTTAATATATTTTTTAAAAATGTGAAGAGATTGCATTACCCAGGGAGACAAGTTTGGGAAATATTGGAACCATTTCTGCCTGGCAAGAAAGGTTTTATTCAGTAAGGTTAAGGGGGGATCAGTTGGCAATGTTATTATATATGTATGATGGTCAGTTTACTTAATATGTTCTGTAGTCTGTATTTAACTCTAGGGTGACACATTGGTAAGGCCTCATTTGGAAAATGCTTTGGAAAATGCAGTGCAGTTTTTGTAATCCTGTTACAAAAAGGACCTTAGAAATGGAAAGGGTTCTAAAAGGGCAACTAAATTAATAGGGGATTGGGTGATCTTGAATATGAAGACAGATTGGATAAGTTACAACTAGTATACACTAAAGAAAGGCGCTTGCGTGGGGATATGATTACTGTGATAAATACATTAATGGGCCATACAATAAACTATGGGGCATTGTTCACCAATAGAACATGTCAGAGGACACTTAAAGGGTATCTCCCTACCCTAACCACCATGTTTAAATGTTAAAAAAAGTGCCCATAAACATCCTTACCAAGTTTGTTCCCTTGACTTCTGCCTCTAATGCTCCTTCCGGAGATCATTTTCCCCATAAATTCTGGTGGATTTTTTTGCCTTTCTTTGGATCAACAGTTAGGCAGGAAATGTGGGTGTTACTGAGTAGGTTGGACTTGATGGATTCATCCTCAAATACTATATACTCTAAGTATCATGGATGGTGGCAAAAGAGGTCTGGAGATTGGATAGGAAGGCCATTGTGCAACTTTAATTTGTTCTGAAGTAGCACGTGGATGTAGGGGTGGTTTGGGGCATTTTAGTGCCCAACAAGTTTCCCCTGGTGCCCCCTTCCCAACTCAAACTCCTCCGCAATCACCTCTTTCATTAGTCTTTGTGTAGATTCAAAAAACAGAAGCAATTACCAAAGTGTCAGAAAAGGATAAACACCATGCACATCAGTCTTAATGTCTGTGTATTATTTATTGTTGCATACACAGAGTACACCAAAGGTAACGTTTCGGTACGTGAGCTGTACCTTCTTCAGACAAAAATGTCAGAAAAGGTTGAACTCATCCAAGATGATTACTCTGTATGAAACAGGGAGGATACAGGGAACTAATGGTAACAACTTATTGCTCTATAGATGAGAAGAATCCCTGTAAAAAGGGGGTAAAAAAAACTTTGAATGGTGCCCTCCACCCTCTCAGTGCCCTAGCGCAGTTCGTCTAGGTCACCTAAGACTAGAACGCCCTGGTGGATGAGCTGTAGATCTCCATGTCTTCTAGGATTGATTTGCCAGACCAGGACTGGAATCCTGATTGCAGAAATTTGCCCTTGCAATCAGGACGTCTTGCCCAAATAGAAACGCCAAGCATCACTAATTTAAAGGGCATGTCCAACCTTAAATAAAACTGGTGACTTATCACTTGTCTGCCCACAACTCAACCACTTATTTTACCAGCTTCTGATTTGCATTTGTAATGAGATATTGTTTAGGATAATTATTGCTTTCATTCTGGCAGAGTAAGCAGTCTCCTCCTCATGCGGTCAATCAAGGCTGCGACAACTGACACGACAGCTAATGTTCCCTCTATTTAAATTGTCTGTGTGCAACAAATTAAATTGTGCTACACACTGCAGAACTTATGTTCCAGCTATTTTTTGTGTGCGCATGCCTGCAGACTTGTGCGCGTGCGCAAGCATATAGCTTAGAGAGAAACACTGACCACAGACAATATTGACTGCCCTGTCCTCTGCTGCCTCCGCTGCACATGCTCAAGTTAATAAAAAGCTCATTGAGCAGAGGGAGGTGGCACATCTTTTTCCAGAAAGAAATAGACTTATCATTAATATCTGGTTACAAATACATGTAATAAACTGGTAAAAATAGGAGTTGGGGTTGTGAGCCGATGACTAACATTCACCGCTTTTTGTTTTTATGGTGGACATACCCTTTATTCCACTACATGTTGCAGGACTCTGAATTATTCACCAGTAATGTATATGTATAACAGCAATTAAGGACTGAATTGAAATGAATTGATATCTCCTTTATGATTAGAATATGATCAGAATCAAATCCAGAGAAGTCGCCAGGTTAAAGGATAACTGTAGTACGGTTGCTCCACGCCATTCTGGCTCAAGTCTAACCAATGTGTAGACCCACTCTGCATTAAGCACCTTCTCCCCCCATTGATTGATCCCATACTAAGGGGTACAATCCACCTACAATTAAGAATAATAAATGTTTATTTATAATAAGTGATCACTATTGGAAGATTCTTGGATACATTGATTGTGAAAAGTCTAAGCCATTGATACTGTAATGATCTACATCACATTGGATTTGCATGCTAGTTTGCCACACTCTCATAGTTCAGCTTATCTGTGACAACCCAAGCACATGCAGTTTTTCAGAAACAGGGAAGAAAGTAATTCAGATCAGAAAGATGGGGGCCCGCTGGAAACGACTTTCATAGCAATGAGATCACCACCGTCTTTGAGCTGCTGTTTGCTTCAGGCTGTTTTATTAAGTATATACACTGGGTAAAACATTTGGGCTTTATTGTCCTTTAATTTTTTTGAAACAAGGAATATAAACGTTTATTAACACAATAAAGCTTGAATCGTTTAACTAAATTTTTGCTGGTTTTATTTTCTTTTACCTTGAAATGAAAATTCCTTGTTATTCCTGTAGAGGGCAGTACTGCCACTTCATTTTAAAACTAGCTATAACAGACAATAATGCTATACAGTAATTGTATAACATAGAATGAATAATTACTGTTTTATAAATGTTCAAATGTTAAGCTGTTCCAACAAAACAAACTTTCACACTTATTGTGTATTGGGCAACCTCAGACCACAGGTTCAAATAACCTCCTTCCAGTTAGTTGTAAGCTCTGTGGGACAGGGATCTCTTCCTAATATATAACACACCTCACTTATATATATATAAATCATATAAATCACATTTCGGCCCTGAATGTGAAGCCTTTGTGAAGCCAGACATTTGGCTTGACAAAGGGCTCACATTTATGGCCGAAACATTTCCAGTTTATTCTATGGCCAATTAAAGGCATTTTTAAATTAAATCCCTTGAGTGCACTGGACTTTTACTGATTTATATATTTATATCTTTACTGGTTGCACTAGTATATTCATATTTTTCATATAATTTTTTGACACTTTACTGATATAAGGGACCCTTGATCACGTGATCATACGATTAGGATTGATCCAATGAAATTTTTCCCGTTGGCCCGACATGGATAAACACAAGCCATACACAAGCCAACTCTCGTACGATTTTCTGTATATTCCCGACAGGATTGGTGCGTGTATGGCCTCCACTAGTCATCAAATAAAATCCTTTCGTCACATTTAAAAAAAACAGCAGCAGTATTGCAAACTTGCTATACAGGTTATCGTAAAAGTACAATTGCGGCCTTAATAAAGCTGCAATCATATATTAAGGAATAAACAGGAGAAAAAGTCTTATAGTTAAAATCGTGCTCATTTTGTCCAACCAATAAGATGTTAGCTTTTAAATGGTAAAAAAAATCTGATTGGTTGGGCATGAATTAGCACAATTTTTACACTAAGAATTTTTATTACCTCCCTGTAAGTTTCATACAATATTGTATTGTATTGCATTGCATGTATTGTATTGTATTGTATTGCATTGCATTGCATTGTTTTATATTGCATTGTATTGTATTGTATTGTATTGTATTGCATGTTGCATTGTTTTATATTGCATTGTATTGTATTGTATTATATTGCATGTATTGCATTGTGTTGTATTGTATTGCATTGTATTGTATTGTATTGCATTGTATTGTATTGTATTGCATTGTATTGTATTATATTGCATTGTATTGTATTGCATCGTATTGTATTGTATTAATTGCATTGCATTGTATTGATTATTGATGTATTTGTGCTTTATTATTTGCATTGTATTGTATTGCTGGTGTTTGTATGTATTGAATGTTAGGAAGAAACGTAACAGAAACACATACAGGAATTAAATAAAAGTTCTTATCATTAAAAATGGTGCTCATTTTGCCCCATCAATCAGATCTTATTTAACATTTGAAAGCTAACATCTGATTTTGGGGCAAAACGAGCACCATTATTAATGATAAAACTTTTATTGAATAACCCTGATATTGTTTTTAAAAAATCAATGACATTACTACTAAAAATGGTTGAAGGGACATAAAAATTGAATTTACTGTAACTTTGAGCAGAACTTTGGTGGCTGTGATTTTTGGTTTTGCAATCGACATTTCGGTGGGATATCGGGACATCTCAAGTGGTACGTTGACCATGCATGGCAGCTTTACTTTAGTACAGGATATCAGGCCATGCAATGTCTGTACAGTTTTTATTAAGGAGAATAATACTTACCACTATTACCTCTCCCCTACCCCACGCCCTGGGCGAGGATCTAAATCAATTGGTGGTTACTTACTGAAAGATTTCTTTACTTGCTTCATCCAACTCCCGCCTTTCTTAGTCCATCGGGCCAATGAGAGAGACGCGCTCTTGCTGAAGCGAAGGTGCAAGAGGGTCTGGAGCAGAGAAGAAAAGTTTAGGTAAATATAGTACAACGCTGCAGATCATACACACAATCCAGGGGTTAGGCCCTAGTGGTTTAGATCTTCACCCGCATACTTTCAGTTGTGGAGCAGGGAGTGGTGAGTTAATTCTCCTTTAATAATATCCGGGAAGATGGCACTTCTTAGTCACAATGGATTGCTCATGTACTGGGTAAGATAACAATGATACAGAGACTTTTAAACATCAGTTCCAGCCTTATTTTATGAATATTTAAAGCCAGAGGTGATGGTCACAGTCACATAAAAGCAAGAGAGGGGCCAACACAACAAAACAATAAAGGCAAATATTTTTTGGTTAACGGGCGACTATAAAGAAAAATGTACTTTAAAACCTAAATTTTTCTAGGAGGTAGAATCCTATTCTCACCCTGGTCAAAACATTTCAAGATGATTTCAAATCTCAGAATATCGCCAATAGTTCCTTTTTAAAAAGCTGGTTAGTGGATTCATTGGACAAGTCAAGCACAGAGAAACTAAGGCTGGGTAACACTCCAGCCAATTTTTTCGCCGAACCAGACCGATTCCTCTCCCGGCACTTTCGGTCGATCTGCCGAAATATTGGCTGGTGTAGGGCAGGGGCGCCACGACTGACATCGATCGTTCGTTCGGCCCAAACGAACGATCGGAAGTGTCGGTAAATTCCGATTGATCGTGCGACGGCATTTGTCCCCGGCCAGCGCTCCGTCGTACTTCGGTCGGCACAAGTCACTCCATGGTGTACCCACCTTAAGGATTCATGGCAGCCCCCACTAAAAGGTATAAATACAAACAGAGAAGCAATGTGGGTTAGTGAACTGGCTGGAAAGCTGACTGCTAGACTGGCCCTAGCGCTCCCTATCTCTCCCTAACACACTCCACTGCACTGACAAATGGCTGCTGGGAGAGGGAACAGTATGACCTCAATTTCACTGTATGAAATAGAACCAAGTATTTGGAAAGGAAGCAAAAGCCGACCTTACATTTTCTCTGTAAAACACAGATGTTTAATCATATCACTTTAAAGCCATCTTGGTACTTGACATCCAACCTGTCACATCAGAAACATCTTTCCTGAGAGGCGCACCTGACATCACTGCAGCTCCTTAAAATCCTAGTCCTGGTTTCTGTTATTGGTTCAAAGACACATTGTTGCATACATTATATACATATTACATACTGTATGGTGATTATGGGGTATAGGTATTTAAGGACATGTGAAAAAAAGTAAGAGCAATTTAACATAGGATTATTAATTATCCAAGGTGACATATGAGGCCTGTTATAATAAAAGGGGAAACATTTTGGCAGTGCAATCAATCTGCAGGAACCAATCAAACGTTAACTAACTGCAGTACCCCCAGTAAAATCTATCATCTGATTGGATGCTGCAGATGAAAAGCACTTCACCATTGCATGCCTTGCTGCAGATAAACAATCCACAGTTTAAAACTTTCATCTGTGACAACTATTTATTGGATTGTCCTGGGTTTATTCCCATTCCCTTCCCCTTGACCTCTATACCATGGATGTGCCAAGCGTAAGCGAGAAATTGTTCCTCAAGAGAAAATCTACGACTAGATCAATCTTTGCTTTAGTAGATTTCCAATTTATTGAAAAATCAATGTCCATTTGTGTGACCACACTGGTGGCTCTGGTCCAAGCTGATGATTACTCCAGGATGCCTGAGACCGTTGGGTGAGGTCAATTCACTTATTTGGCTATTTAAATCTCTGTCATGTTAATGGCTGCATTTCCTCCCCCTGTTATTATTAGAGTTTGACACACATGACTTTTAGTTTTCAGTACAACTACTGTCCTTTTCTTAAACCATTCTCCCAAGATTTATCATGCTGCGCCCTATAACTATCACTATGCGTGTGACGGTTATCATGCATCCAGGTCATGGTAAACTGTGTATTCAATTAGACAACGGACTTGAAATGTAGTTCTTGAAAGACGTTTCGATAGTCATCCGACTGGCTTTCTCATATCAGAAAATTGAGAAAAGCAGGGATATGGACTAGCGAACTGTATTCAAGAATACAATTTCAAGCCAGTTGATCTAATTGATACAACAGATCTACCCTAGCACTGTTACATTACCTGCTGGTCAGTGACCTACCTATCATGTACATACTGCCTGTCCCTGACCACTACCTACACTGTACCATACTTTGCTGATCAGTGTCTACCCTATCACGTGACTACCTGCTGTCAGTATCCACACTATCCCTGTACATACTGGCGTCAGGACATTCCACTATCAACTTGTACCTACCTGCTGTCAGTACTACCTATCATTGTACCTACTAGCTGTCGTCACCTCATTACAACCTGTCGTTAACTATCCTGAACTTGGTCAGTACCTACCATCCCTGACATACTGTGTCAGTACTACCCTATCCATTGTACCCCTCCTGTACTTAACTCTAGTACCTCCTGATCTAGTGTCAGTTAGATCTACCCTATCTTACTCCTGCGTCAGTGAATCCTTACCTACCATGCTGTCAACCTACACGTTCATGTATACTGCTCTCAGACCTTCATATCTGTACTACCTGCTGTAAGTACCTAGCCCTATCACTGTACCTACCGCTGTCAGGACCTGCCCTATCACTGTACCTACTGCTGTTCAGCCTTCCCTATCACTTGTACTACCTGCTGTCAGAACTACCCTATAACTGCTACCTACCTGCGTCAGCTACCTATAGGTTATACCGCGTGACAACCTATCACTGTACCTACCTGCTGTCAGTACCTACCCTTATCACTGTACCTACCTGCTGTCAGCAACTTCCCTATCACTGTACATACCTGCTGTCAGCACCTTCCTATACACGTACTCGTACCTGTGTCAGCCATCCTTCACTATCCTGTACCTACCTGCTGTCAGCAACTACCACTATTCACTGTACTTACCTGCGTCAGCACCTACCCTATACTGTACCTAACCTGCTGGTCAGTACCTACCCTATCACTGACACTACCTGCTGTCATCTACTACCTTATCACTGTACCTACCTGCTGTCAGCAACTTCCCTATCACTGTACATACCTGCTGTCAGCACCTTCCCTATCACTGTACATACCTGCTGTCAGCACCTTCCCTATCACTGTACTTACCTGCTGTCAGCACCTTCCCTATCACTGTACCTACCTGCTGTCAGCATCTACCCTATCACTGTACTTACCTGCTGTCAGCACCTTCCTACCTGTACCTACCGTGTCAGATCAACCATGTCACTGTACCTACTGCGTAGCCACTTCCTTAAGCACCTCTTGAATCTACCCCCACGTATACTGCTGTCAGCACCTTCCACTGCACGTACTACCTTGCTGTCAGCACCTTCCCGATACCACTGTACTACCTGCGTCAGCCCCTTCCCTATACCTGTATTCATAACAGTTGTCAGCATCTACCCTATCCTGTATACACTACCTAGCTGTCAGTACACTTCCCTTATCCCCTGTACCATCCCTGCTGTGCAGTACCTCCCTATCCCTGACCTACCTGTAATATGATATACAATATACACCGTGGGGTGACCAACTTACTCGCGGGCCCAGGCGGTAGCAGACGCAACTGGGAGGGGAGAGGGACAGTGTTGCGGTAGTAGAGACCAGATAACCTGCTCCACTGTTAGGACTGCGGGACGCTATGATGTCATCAGGTAGATATGGCACTAGGCAGTGACACAGCGGAGTTTGGGCGGGGCTCAACAGCTACACGTGACGAGGGGGCGGAGAATGTGACAAAAAACAAACAGAATCTTGTCGGTTGGGGAGGGGCCTTAACCACGGTGATGACACGTGACAGAAGAGGACGTGGAAATAAAACAAAAACATCCCGGATGTCAGGTGGGAGTGAGTGAGGGCTGCTGTGTGACATACTGAGAGGAACAGGGATACGGTGGTAGTGTGAGTGTACGAGTAATATATGTCTCTATGTGTGTGATCTCCCTATACATATATGGCCTACAGATACGCCGGCTCCTGTCACAACACCTCATACCCGCACTAGTCCCATATTTGTACTGTGTTGATAGCTAACCAATTGGAACACAGGTGGGCGACGTCCCATAACACTAATGGCACTGATCAGCAGCAACCATCAGCTCTACTTATTAGTTCGCATCAACTAATCGGAGATATGGGCTTTATGTATAGGGGTACAGCCAATTAGAGAGAGCTGATGGTGCCAGTAGACTGATCCCCTATTACTGACATTTGTCCGTACATTAGCTGGATGAAATTGACAATGAATGGGGTCCTATGCAGGGCGTTATTCCAAATCATATAACATGTAGGCCCATGCATTGAATTTGGGAAATGAACATGTGAGAAAGCATGTGAATGGCTGGTCAGTATTTTATTAAAATCAGGTTGAGCATGTACTGATTTATTACAGCTTGCACTTAACGAATGTGAGACTTAGCATGGTGCCCAGTCATTTAACGGTTGTTGGTGTCATTTCCAGTAAAGGAACAGGTCAGGTGGAAATTAATCAATATTTGTTAAATTGTTAGTGTTAAGGCCTTCGTAGTATTCCTAATATTCTCTCCATTTGAAAATTCAGTTGATTTCTACACTTTGCCGTTCCTGCTGTTGACATTGTGAGCTGACATTCAGGGGTCAAAGGTCTCTTCTCCAGGATGGCACCAAATCCTGTGGAAGTTCCTAATAGTAATTTTACTTATTGGCTGTTGGATGGGTCAAACATGCTCAATCTCTACTGAGCAAACTGCCATCAACCCCAGGCACTGGGTCAAGGGCAAAGACGAGATGGTCTCTATTAGGGGGTCCTGCAAACAAGGGAAGTTCAGTTTTCATAGCATTTATTTTTACACAGACCCAATGGTTAAAGGGAGAGTTGTTAAGGTCATTGGGATTAGAAAATACTTGCTCTTTTACGGACCAAGCATTATCGTATTTGCACTGAACTCCATTTAAAGGACAGAAGTGTGAAAACCTTTTTTTTACTGTTTGCCCCCCCCCAGTTCTAATTTATGTCAAGTGAGCTAACACCCACCATCTGAAGGTTGCTAAACTAAATTAAAAATTGAATGTTCAACCTAGAATATATTGAAATGTTAAAGTTTTTTTTGCCTTATAATATTACTTTGAATACGAAATCCATCAAAGAAATACTACCATTTGCTGAGATGATGTCCCTGATGAACGAATTGGCCGAGGGAGTAGGGTCTGTAGTGGGTTTTGACGTACCCAGGCATCCAGAACAATGTTATTCTTCTCAAAGACATCACTCATCTGTGCGTGGTATTGAGACATACAATTACATACCGTTATAGATTATTTCCTTTTATAACAGGTAATGCAGGACATTCAGTGAACTAAAGTCTCTCTGCGGTGAAGAGAGCCTGCTATGGTTGAGGGAGACCCTTATGCCCTGCGCCCCAGGAGGAGTGCTGCGAGTTCAGTGTTGCGGTAGCAGGCAATGCCGAGTGTTGGTTAAAATGTTTTTAATTCCGGCCTCCCGGTCTCATGAGAGCAGCCAGCATTCAAGTGCCTGATCTCTGCACCCCCAATCAGACGGGAGCCCTTGATGTACCTTCACCATGCCCATCCAAGGGTTTGAGGCCTTTGGGAAACTGCCACTGGGACGGACGGATCCTCCTGAGAAGTGGATTTAGAGGTGACCTCTTGTGCATTGTAAAGATAACAATTTTCACCTGCACATGTCGATTTAGCTTTGACAGCGCCTTCCCAAGGGACAAACGGCTGTGCATAGTACGCACCAAAAGTAGATTGTGACATGCTCCTACGCTAAAGAGAGAATGAAGGAGGGATTAAGCGGGGAGAAGTATGAGTTTCCCTGGAGCACATGTTCACACTTAGTCCTTCGGTGAACCTGGTAAATGAGGGAGATCAGGCTTTCCTGGTGTCTGGTTACGAGCACTTCCCACACTGGCACACAACGCAACTATTAAAGATTTAAAGTAGAGGAAGCACGCCAGACAATGTGAAGGTAGTAAATAAGTGACCAACCACAATCCAGAAAGTGAAGTTATTTGCTATTATAGAAGAATTGATACATTCCAATGTCCTGGGGATATTTCAGTGTCATTTGATTCCACCTTACAGTATGGGGCCAAATTATGGGTTCAACACTATAAAACAATAGGAGTTTAGTATCATTTATTTCAGTGATTTCCCCTGTAACAAGGACCCTTAACATAAGGATGTTTCAGCCTCTCTTGCTGTTTCCCATGGGATCTGGTCACCTGTTAAATCAGGCCTCTTCAAGTCTACTTATCCCCAATAATAAAAACATGATATGGTAAATACCACTCACACTTAATTAGAATGGGAGCTATGTGAAACCCTTGAAGGAGGTTAGTTTTGGGTTAAGTAAGCAGTACGTGCCACCAATCTGCCTACACTTCCACTTAAAGGGCAATTATAGTGAGAAAATGTTTTTTTTAATTTCTTCTAATGTATCCTATAAGTCATCCCCTCCACACAGGGTACCTTAGTTTCTTTAAATTCTACATAGTCCCCGAGATATAAGCCTTTGGAATGCTGTGATTGAGGAGCTGCTACAACCTCATCTGTCACTCAAAGGGACACACCCCACAAACCAAAGCTCCCATGCCGTACTGCACACACTCTCTCACCCACACACTATCTGTACCATGTGCAAAGATAGTCAAAGGCTTAGTGCTAAACACAATCAATAAACCATTAACCAGCCAATATGAGCATAAACACATTAAAAAAAGCCCTCCCCCCCAAAAAAAAATCTTATATACTACAAAACCAGTGATCTCAAATGGAAACACTAATTACAGTAATATATAATACAGTAATACAGACTATATACCCCAAACAAGACACACAGGCAATCTATGAAAATATATAGACTAAAGCAAATGAAATGTAACAGGACAACAAGCAGTGTCAAACTGTGTTGTGAAGGTCTCCACTTAACAAGCTGCGTTAGCACTGACTCCTCTTCATGATTATGATCTCAGTAGCAGGGGGGCGAGAGATTATTGAACTTTAGGTAAAAAGTAATAACCAAATAGGCAAAGTTAGAGAACCGGTCGGAGTTCAGTAACTTAATTGTAAAGAATCTCAGGCCACACTTGTCCTCCTCTTGCCCCTCCTTCAGACATATTGCTACTTTATTCCACAACTTTGCTGTGACAGCAGTCTGGAAGGGCGGGGTCGTCAACAGGATGTAGCACTTCATTTTAAAGTCCTTTCAACTGACAATGCTCGGACTCTGTGATACAGACCCTCCATGCTGGGGGGACGTAGACAGGGAGGGGGGGGGACGACACGCTTGGTACAAAACTTCATGCCAGGGTGAAGAACGAAGCCAACAGACAAAACATGAAAGTAAGGCAGCTTATACTAAGGGATCTATAATTGTTATCAACAAAGTTTTTTTTTCATACTTAGTTGCCCTTTAACCTTAATATACAGTAAACTATACTTACCTCTCCCCTGCCTCAAACCTGAATAGTACCCAGGAAGAGGGCCACACATGCTAGCGGGTTCACCACTGGTTTGATCAGATATGCCTATTCAGATTACCTTTACTACCTCTACCCAGTCATCTCTATCAAGGAGTATTAGTCTTCCTAAGGCCAATTCAAAAAGCCGTGATTTTTATAAAAAGGTGGTTTTGTTTTTGTGACACGTGGGCACGCAGGGGTGGGCGTGGTTAGTGGTGGGGGCATTGCCCTTGGGCAGCCTTAGGGACTGGGGGCGTGTCATGGGCAGCTGGGAAAAGAGCCAAATGAGCAAGCCCATTTAAAGGACATGTACAGTGTTTAAAGCAAGCTGGACCTTTATACTCAGAACTCTATACAAAAGCTTGTTATTACCTGCTTTTCGTGGGCCTGTTCTCAAACTGTGGTCCCTTGAAGACAAACTCCTCGAGAATAATTTCAGTCAGGCAGGCAATAGAGATGGGAGCTGTGACCCAAGCCGACGCGCCAATGCAAAGGATAGGCTTGTCAGCTGGGGAAGGAAGCCTTGAGTGGAAAAACTGCGGTAGTTAAGTGTTGCATGTTGCCCAGGCTGATTTATATTTTTTTTAAAACCACACCCGGGAGGTGGGGATAAGCGTTCTCACCACCTGTAATTAATAGCTACAGATTTGATGTACTATAATAAAGCAGGTCCTCCTCCCCCCCCAGTGTCTCCCTTTATATATACACCTGTCCTTCAGCAACACCACCACAGCAAAATTATTGTATTGCAATGCTGTTTGGTCGCTTTAACCAGAGTTGCCCCATTAAACTATATAGTGGTTCAATTTTTCACTTGTTATTAGACTTTTATTTCACCCTTTGCAACCCTTTTACCTATCTCTCTGATTAAAGAATCTGTGAAGTTCCAGTTCCAGTGATTGTTAAAAAGCTTCCAAAGCTTGTGTAAGATTCCCAGCATGAGAACCGGACATTGACCTTGTCCATTTCTAGCTGATTAAATAATAATGTTTCAGAAACAGTTTCACTTAATTTGCTCAGTGCCGAGGCTCTGAACAAACCTCTTAATCGCCACCAGGAATAGAATTGAATATTGAGCGGCCCTCTACAGAAGAACCTGTGCTATTTCACTTTGGATGTGTTATTCTGTGTTCTGTCAGTTCTGATTGTGGCTACGGGGAACAGAGGTGTTTATTCCAGTACAAGTAATTGATCACTGTCTTCTGCCATATAAAGGGAAAGCAAAAGTGTCTAGATGAGAGGACCTTACTACTTATTCAAACAACGAAGGACTAAAAAAAAACACATGGTACAGTAAACCTTAATTACGATGGTCAGACAGGGACCGCTATATACTGTATCTTTAATAGAAACACATTACCTAACACTAGTACAGGAATGCATAGCTCCATCTGACTGCAAGCGTAGACAATGGCGTCTTGTTCACAACCAAATGATGAAAACCAATACTTTCCACTGATCCCAGACCGCAAAATGGACTTAATTTTACTATATTTACAATCCGCCACAAAAACTGTATTATCAATACTGCACAAAGGAGGCCAGCATTAATTAGTCAGTTTTGGTGTGATGGAAGACGTCACAGCCAAAAAAAAAGACGGATAATAAAGCTGCACCCTTTGTGCATTAAATGAGATTTGACATCCTTAAGAGGAGGCTACCAGGAAAGAAGAGGTCGTGGCTCCAGAGTTAAATTGATCTTTAGAATTACGAGAAGTAGGGTAACATATTGCAGTCTAGGGTTTCAGGTTGGGAAAATACAGTATCAATTTATATGTAGGTGGACAGCCTTTAGTAGATACAGTTCAAGTCCCGTTAAGGGGATCACATGACCAATCACATATATTTGTCAAGTGCAATGAGATCTTCAAAGTTTTTATTCTAGCAATTATAGCATCATCTGATATTTATTGGTTATTTCTTCATGGACTATGATTAACTTTGTTTGATAAAAAAGCCCCGAAAAAAATAGTAGATTAGGCCCTTGAGGGACACACGATTTCTGTTTCCCTTTTTTCATTGTGAAAGATTCAAAGTAGACACAGGATACCCAGATATCATCCGATGATTATACACTTTTGCACAAAATGTTGGTTATTTTCATAACAAAACATTCAGTCACCCTCCAATTCCAACCAGATATTATGCCAGGTAATTGATCTGAGTAATGTAGCCCCCTGTGTAACAGAAGTATAGAGGGCAAGATATGTGATGGAACAAGGTAGACACACAGACATCACTTTCAGAGACGGCAGCCCGTTCAATTGTAGCACACAGTTACTGCTTACCTACTTTACCATGGTTAGGGTGGATATCATAGAGACCGTGAGCTTAATCATGATAAGCATAAAAACATAACTAACAAAACCTTTTAATGAAGGGGATATCAACTGCGGCCTGAAACTACAACTTCAGCATCCTTGGTTTTCTCTGCAATAATGGAATCGCTGGTCGTAGTTTTCAACATGGAGGGCCACAGGTGGGCATCAGACATCCCACCACTGCCACTATGGACTTGCGGCAGGGGAGGAGGGGGTGGTGGGGGGGGAGAGGAGGGGAGAGGGGGTGACGTTCACGTTGTGGGATGACAAGGTGGGAGAGCGCGGGGTTGTGGGATAGGGTGAAATGGGCGGTTCAGGGGGATGGTGCGCGGGAAATTCGAGGGAGACTCCCAGAAGATCCAGGAGGGGTGGGATATCTGGGCATCCTGCTTTATGCATTTATTAAGGACATATTCAGCCAAACATGATGGTTAATTCCTAAATGAAATCACAGTCAAGATAGTAGAGAATTGTACTGTGTTACCATTGCTGACCAGTAGAAATAGAAACATCTTGGATATAAACATAATACCTTTTATTGGTAACAAAACTGGAATGAAAATCAAGAAGAAACTTTAACTAAAGAAATTTAGTCTTACATGGGTGAGTTGCATTCGGCATGTCTAAAGTCAACTGAGCTGGGAAGGGTTTGTGACTGCAATGATGCAAGGATTAGTACTGCTAAAGATGTCTACTAATATCTTGGTTAGGATTACTTGGCAAGTAATATAATTAAATCAGATCAGTCAGGTAAAATGTGTTTTACGACCTCCCTAAACATATAGGAATTTATCTGATGAAAGATGTTGGTGGCAAAATATGAACAGCAAATTAATCTTACAAATGAATCTGTAAACCAACACTATAATACATTATAATAATGTCATGGATACAAGTTGTAGGGTATTTACAAGCTTCTGGGGTGTTTTTTATAGTACAGTTTTAGCCAAAAACAGTTTAACTGCTCAGCCAGGGTACTTTAGTTTGAGCCAAAGTCACGGGTTGAGACCTTGAGTATTAATATGTCTGGGTGAATCAAAACATAAAAAGGAGGACTCCCTCCCATACATTTTTATGATACTTAACTCCAGCTTCATGGTGTTCCGGGAGGCGATTTCAGGTGATAAGACCACTGGGCCCCTTTCTGTCTGTGTTAGCCGTCATCGTCTATGAGTCAATTACTACAATGGCACATAGCCGCCTCTACAGCTGCGCAAAACTCATGAGCTTTGTACAAGGCAGTGAAAGGAGGGGGACACAAAGAGAAAAGCGGACCGCTGACTGATATGTGATATTTAAACTTACGGAATTGCGGGGGAGCCAGGTTTATGGATTGTGAAAATAGGGGTTACGGGGCCCTGCTTTTGGGAACATGGACTGCCCCTTTAACCATTGGGCATTTTAATGCTTTTTAAAACGTACTGGATTACAAGTTCACTTCTGCTCCTATAGTTAAACCGGAGTTAAACTTGAACACTCAAAGAGATCAATTCACAAATACAAACTTTCCCTGGTGGTCCAGTTGTAAGGGTACTGAAACTAGATCTCCATTAGATCGCAGATCCAGTACCTGCTTATAGAAGATGTCAGTGTGGACAGCTTACTGTAGTATTGTAATTGATCAGAGGACAGACACCCCATACAGACACTCCTCATAAAGAGCACCTGCATACAGACACTTATCTGCCCCCCTTTTATACAGGCACTCTCATACAGACACCCTCATAGGACAACCCCTCAACAGGCAAGGCCCTCATAAAGAAACACCCTCATACTGACCCTTATTATCTGAACACACAGTCATTACAAACAACCTTCATACAGACACAACCCTCATACAGATGCCACACATGTAGAAGACACCACAGACACTTGTGCACAATAAGATACCCCCCTTGTGGACCACTCAGGACACTTCCCTAAACAAGATACTCCCATTGAGACATCCAGAGACACTTCATAATAACACCAATTATACCAGATCCCAGACACTTCACCAAATAGAAAATACCCAATGTGACATCTAGGACACTCACAAATAGACACCCCCATAAAAAAAAATTAACAGGTAGGACACCCCCACATACTCTTCAAATGGACACCCCAGACATTTAAAAAGAGACTGGCGGTACCCATACAGATTACACCTCATACAGACCTCCAATGGTTAAAAGTGGTGCTTAATAAGGGTATTTAATCTCGGGATTTGAACACAGGTGTTTTTCATACATGGTTGTTTAATAATAATAATAAGTGTAATAATGTTTGATTAAGTAAGGTGTTTAAACGGTATTCATACCCCCAACAAAACTTTTGAAAACTTTTTCAACCTGTCCTACCAATGATATAATCCTTTATACTAAATAGAAAAGTACTCTTTGCGGTTGTATTTCTTAGCTAGCATGAATGTGAAGAATCAGAATCTTAACATTTCAGTAAAAAATAATAAAAAATAGGAAGTCTGGGGGAATATTAAACTTTGCAACTTTACATTGTTATCCAGTGGTGACCAAACACGCAGTCCTGCAGGACACAGGCGGCCCAATCGCCAATAAGGAGTGTCCCTCGCACTTTTGCTGCATACTGCCCCTTTAAGGTTGCTAGGGGGGCAATCAAGGCGAAAGAATTCAAGTGCCCCCCGATCACCATTGGTTCATTCAAAATCCACATGTGAGGTTGGGGAGATAGACACAACCTAAGACGTGAGCACATAGCAATTGCCAGTCCAGGAAGAGGCGATCCCTGTTAAGGGAGAACAGTTGACATCACAGGACGTCCTCCTTCACTGGGTCTTCCCCTGGTGGTCTAGTTGAGATACTGACTGCAATCTTCCATTCAGATCGTTTAGTGCAGTACTGATTTAGCAAGCTGTCAGGTTGTTGTGTATTGTGGGACCGCAAAGGTGAGTCAGGGGAGTACATGAGGCTTGAGCTCAAAATTGGGTTGGGCACCATGTATGTAGTCTTGTTCTTGATGAAAAGCATAGCTATTACACATAATGTAACAGAGGTTCAATGTGAATGTTAGATACATCTGGAAATAAAGGATATTATTCAATAAAAGTTCTTATTTTAAAATGGTGGTTTGCCCAACCAATCAGATGTTAACTTTCAAATGTTAAATAAGATGATTGGTGGGGCAAAATTACACCATTTTTAAATGATAAGAACTTATTGATTCTCCTGTTTATTGTTACTAGGAATGTAATGTAAAAAAAATAAAGTTGGGGGATTGAACTGGGTCTTTTGGAATGTGTGTTTATAGAAGAATGTGGAATACAGGGTGAAAAAAAACTGCATTATAAAGATGTATGCCATAATGGAGTCCTTATAGATTTGGAGGAAAATTCTTAAATGAATATATACAGTGGACACAGGAATGGGAAGAAAACTGAGGGAAACAGGATTTAAAGTTGGGAGAAGTGATATGGGGTCAGCGGGTGTGGATTTTAATGTAATGGGTGGGGTCGTATGGCAAAAGTGGGAAAATTTTAGTTACAGAATATATTAATGTGATTGTTTACACATGGGTTGTATTTTTTTGTTACGTATGCTTCATGTGTCTTATAGAGTCCAAAGATAAACTAGGATGCTATTTTTGTTGCAGCACGTTAACCCGAAGAAATGCGAACCAGTCAGTGAAATGGCCTTGAAGGGTCGACGTGCATTTCGCTTAGTGCTGGTGCTGTAGATCCATTTTCGGTGAGAGCAGGTCTGGTTGGCGAACTGGCGTCCAAGAGAATGATGATAGCCAAGAAGGAGGGGACGGGTTGATACTTTAGCGAGGGAAGCGTTGCTGAGACGCTGGTTCTCCTCTTTTCTCGAAGTTCCCTTCTGCTTCATGCAGAAGTGTGTAGGTGATCGGTTCTCTCGTCTCTCTCCTCTCCTTTTTCTTTAGTCCGTTAGGGAGGAGGATCCTCGAGTCTTGAACTGCGGTTAATAGAGTCTAAAAATAATTACGGAACGCTTGGCTGATTTAAGCAGAGTGCCCGGGCCGACCCCCCTTTCGCGTTCTCCTTCCTCCTCTCTTCCGCTCTGCTATTCTCCCTCCTTTTCTCTCGGGCGCCCGCGCGCCCGCTGACCTTTCTCGCCATCGCAGAGAGACCTCTCTCCCCCCCCTCCCCGGCCCTCTCCCCCCCCCCCCCCCCCCTTCTCCGCCTCCTCCCCCTTGGCTCTTCCTTGCGGCTACCTCATGTAGGGAATCACACATGTAAATTGAAGAATAAAAACAAACAAATGTAAACCACTGGCCTGATGGTTTCTATTATTAATTATATTGTATGGTTGTTTGTCCATGTTAGTGATATATTTGCCAAAAGAAGAGGTAAGTTCGTACACACGTGTGACTCGAGGTGCCGGACCTGCGAGCACAATGTGTACGAACAGCCCATTTCAGTCCATTATGATATGGCCCTTTTTGTTGTTCGGGCCATCATTCGGAATCCTAATCGGGCCATGTACAGCCGTTTCAGCTGTGATAAAAGCCTATACGGGCGCCCCCGATTATGGCACCAGAAACACGCCGTCGTACTCATCAGCGTGCCGGGTCGGCACCTTTGCATCACACGTGTGTACCACCTTAAGAATGAGTACAGTTGCAGTAGGTCGGGGCGGCAGTGGTAAGTGCAGAATAAGACTCCATTTATTATTATATTTAAACTTGGCTCATTTCTTCAGTCCCTTTGCATAAAGTGGCCAATTAAATTACAGTAGAGAAATGAAAAAAAGGCAATTTAGTTATATTGCAAGAGACGAATAAGGTGGGATGATTGGTTAATTCCACAAAAGGGGTGTGGCCAGACTATTGGGAATCCTAGGAAGGATGCGTCCCTCTTAAGGATGAATAACAATGTCATTCACTCTCTCCCTCATTCCATTCAGAAGATCCAGTACATGCAAGCAGACTTTTCTCTCTTAGCCTTTGGTTGGGCCTAATAAAAAAAAAATAATGGTCATGGTACAGTAGAGGGAGGATTCAACTTCCCTCTGCCCCATTGCTGGTTTGATAGGGTTAAAAAGCATAATGCGCATGCTCTAGTTGGCGCACCTGGGAATGCCTAAAAGACCAACGGGGAGAGTCAATATAGGGCGTTTCCGTTCTAAAACAGTGGTTAACTTGGGGTTTTAGACGGAGTTAGAGCACAGCGCCATTCCAAATGTTTTTGGGAATAGCGCCGTGTCTATAGATCGTAAATCCCCTATCGTTAAGTTTTGCGCTACATGTAGTAGCGCGACCTTAACAGTGGTGTGGGAGGGGTTAAACCCGCTCTTACCTAGCCTGATCACGCGATGCAATAATGACGTAATCGTTTACGTTCAGCTATTGTATCGCGGGATCTGGCTAAGGTAAGTAACGCGAACTTAAATGAATATCCCCGACAGTCCCTTCTTCTGGGGCTTCTTACACAACACCTCATGTGACATCACCCTAGGCTTGTATGAAATTTTAAATTGTAGTCACTTGTATGGAGATCACAGTTACCCTTTAGTGAATGGCAACTGGGACAGGACAAAGATGGTTTATTGCATATGCTGATTACCATAAAAATGACAATGAAATGCATCAATGTCACTAGACATTAATGGCGTAAAGTATATTGGGCACTGAAGTGAACTTCTCTAAAGATTGTTAATGAACTTTCTATTTTGAAACCTGCTAGATATTGGATGTTGCCTTTCCACCTACTTTACACCATAAGTGTTGCACGCTCAGTCTTGTGAAGCTATAAAATGCTCGTTCTGTTCACACTTTTATCTCGTGCGAATGGACTGAGAAATATATTTCACAAAAGAAATGTAAATGAACCTCTATCCGGTATCTACCCATAATGCTCGACTATGATCCCACATCATTAGAAACCCCTCCAATCATGTCTATACTCATTTTCTACAAACAAAATACACCAGATGTAGAATAGTGTAGAATCATTTCCCTGTGCAGCTATTACAACGTTACAGCCTTTTATATTTACTGGCATCACTGCCTGCTGGTCTCCATCTCCCGACTCCATAGAAGAGAAGCTAATTGGTCTCAGGTAGTTATAGACTCCTGGTCCTACACTAGAGGTAGGTGTTCGCTAGTTTCACATGAACATCTTGCATTCACTTTGCTGACATTTTGCCAGAGTGGCTGACGATAAGAAAATGATGAATGCAGGCAAATCAAAGTGCAAGACGTTTGCGTGAACCTAAGAGCCGGAACACGGAGACAGCTGCATTTGAGGGAATTGCAAAAGTAAGTGGGGGTTTAGTTTAAATGGAATGTTCACTGTTGCACTTTATTACCTGCATTACTAACCAAATATTTAAGGATAATTATTATCCCCATTCTGGGGAGTACGGTAAGCTGGCCCCTCCCTCCATGCAGTCAGTCAAACCTGTAACTGCTGACATCACAACCAATGATTGACGGCTTTCACCTGCTGCCTCCTCTGCACATGCTCAAGTTTATAAAAAGTTTTTAGAGCAGAGGGAGGAGGCAGATACCTTTGCCAGAAAGGAGCAGAACGTAAAATATCTGGTTACAAATAGCAGTTGGGGTGGAGAGCAGAAAACTGACAATACACCAGCTTTTTGTTTTAAGGGTGGACCTGCCCTTTAATATTATTCTATATTATAGTGGGATATAATAAAATATAACTAAATATAGAACACCCTCACTACACATTGAACCACCAGAACCTTGTTTATTATTAGAAATATAGATCTATCATTTATTATAACACTTGTGTTTGTATCATCTTCCCAGCATTCCTAGTGTTCTGACAAGCTAATCAACCAATCCTACATTTGGCTGTCTCATGCATGCTGCTTACTCTCACCACTCGATCACCGTGCTAATCATATATATAACCAAAAAGCAGAAGGGGTAATAGCATTACATTACCTCACATTGCAGACCAAATAGAGCAATGTGTTTGGAGGTTACACACCCTTTACCCGGCGAGTTTCATTCATCTGAAAATGCCCAAAACATTACTTACCTTCCCTCTTTCCTCCGCCGCGCTGCCAGGCCCTCTGCTTGCGAGAAAATGCAAGCAGAGGGGCGGGACCGGCAGTCGCGTCTGTGATTGGCTGAGCGGCAACCAATCACGGACACGGCTGCCGGGAGTTCAGTGCGGCGGAGGAAAGAGGGAAGGTAAGTAATGTTTTGGGCATTTTCTGATAATACAAATAGTGCGGTTGGGGCTGGGGGGACAGGGGGAATGTTATGTAAAAATTTTTTTAGAAGGGTGGACATGCCCTTTAAATAGAAGACGAGCGGTGAGGTGTCAAAGATGCTGGTTAACTGTAATTGACAGCTTCACTGGCTTGGCTTGGCTTGACAAAGGCCTCACATTTAGGGCCGAAACGTTGCCAGTTTATTCTATGGCCAATTGTATTTTTTAAATTAAATCCTGTGAGTGCACTGGACTGATTTATATATATATATCTTTACTGGTTGCACTAGGATATTCATATATTTTTCATATAACTGGTAAAATAACAATAATAGTCCTCACAAAATAATGGTAACATTTGTAACATTTGTAATACTTGTTACAGCATGTAGTAACGTTACTATACATTACTGAAGCTTTACACATATGGCCCATTAAGTCTCTTGAAATATCTCGAAGCTTCCTCCCTCCATTCATTGTCTGGGTAATTGAATTGCCCAATGACTGAGAAATGACCCAGATTTGGTAACTGCACAATGGGAGAGCCTCTATATTAGCAGGTGGCAATTTGTATAGGAAATTAACAGCATGTCTGCTTTTTCTGCTTGTTTGTAAAGAGTGATACTGCACCTTTATGCCAATCATAGTTACCTACCTGTAAAATACGGCTGGTTTCCATTCCAAACTGATGCTTTTGAAAAATCCGCAGACTGATAGATTTTTCAAAATTCATTTCAAAAAATTCAAAAATTCTTACTGAAAGTTTAGATTCAATTGGATTTAAACCAGATTTTCGGAACTCGAGTAGGTTCTGCGGAGATTCCGCCCTCTCTATTTACCACCGTGGCATTGACTGCCACTGCCTTTATTTTATGGCAATTTGTTTTAATAAACAATTTCTTAGTACCAACCAAGGCTTTGTATCTTTATTGGCACCGGGTCTATATGGGACAGGACTACAAGATGGAATCACAACCAGCAGGTCACAAAAGAAACATTCTGGATCAGGACTGTCAAGTGAATTACCAGTACAGCTCTGTATTTATTCAAGCTAAGGACCTGAGGTCCCTTGTAAAAAAGTGGAAGTAAAGCTGAATACAATGAAAACTAATGTTTTAACAACAGGAAAGACATTCAACTATACGGATGATGAAAACAGACATTTTAGACAGTTAATGTAACAAACCAGATGTCCGTCTGTCCACATTGCAACAAGTTCTCTACCCAAACCCCTTCATAAAACATGTTCCTGTTTAAAGGGAGATATTGACGTGTACAGTTAGCCAATCAAAATACACATAAGCTAAGGACAAAGCTGCAAACGTTTTAACACAACTGTATAACATTTCACATGGAAATAGACATTAAATACATTTCTCATGAAAATACATAACAGTTTAATATATTTTTTAAAAAATGTGAAGAGATTGCATTACCCAGGGAGAGCAACAAGTGTTGGGAAATATTGGAACCATTTCTGCCTGGCAAGAAAGGTTTTATTCAGTAAGGTTAAAGGGGGGATCAGTTGGCAATGTTAATATATATTGTATGATGGTCAGTTTACTTAATATGTTCTGTAGTCTGTATTTAACTCTAGGGTGACACATTGGTAAGGCCTCATTTGGAAAATGCTTTGGAAAATGCAGTGCAGTTTTGTAATCCTGTGTACAAAAAGGACATCTTAGAAATGGAAAGGGTTCTAAAAAGGGCAACTAAATTAATAAGGGGATTGGGTGATCTTGAATATGAAGACAGATTGGATAAGTTACAACTATGTACACTAAAGAAAAGGCGCTTGCGTGGGGATATGATTACTGTGTATAAATACATTAATGGGGCCATACAATAAACTATCTGGGGCATTGTTCACCAATAGAACATGTCAGAGGACACTTAAAGGGTATCTCCCTACCCTAACCACCATGTTTAAATGTTAAAAAAAGTGCCCATAAACATCCTTACCAAGTTTTGTTCCCTTGACTTCTGCCTCTAATGCTACTTCCGGGATCATTTTCCCCATATAATTCTGGTGGATTTTTTTGGCCTTTCTTTGGATCAACAGTTAGGCAGGAAATGTGGGTGTTACTGAGTAGGTTGGACTTGATGGATTCATCCTCAAATACTATATACTCTAAGTCATGGATGGTGGCAAAAGAGGTCTGGAGATTGGATAGGGAAGGGCCATTGTGCAACTTTAATTTGTTCTGAAGTAGCACGTGGATGTAGGGGTGGTTTGGGGCATTTTAGTGCCCAAAGCAAGTTTCCCCTGGTGCCCCCTTCCCAACTCAAACTCCTCCGCAATCACCTCTTTCATTAGTCTTTGTGTAGATTCAAAAAACAGAAGCAATTACCAAAGTGTCAGAAAAGGAATAAACACCATGCACATCAGTCTTAAATGTCTGTGTATTATTTATTGTTGCATACACAGAGTACACCAAAGTGTAACGTTTCGGTACGTGAGCTGTACCTTCTTCAGACAAAAAGTGTCAGAAAAGGTTGAACTCATCCAAGATGATTACTCTGTATGAAACAGGGAGGATACAGGGAACTAAATGGTAACAACTTATTGCTCTATAGATGAGAAGAATCCCTGTAAAAAGGGGGTAAAAAAAAACTTTGAATGGTGCCCTCCACCCTCTCAGTGCCCTAGCAGTTCGTCTAGGTCACCTAAGACTAGAAACGCCCTGGGTGGATGAGCTGTAGATCTCCATGTCTTCTAGGATTTGAGTTGCCAGACCAGGACTGGAATCCTGATTGCAGAAATTTGCCCTTGCAATCAGGACAGTCTTGCCCAAATAGAAACGCCAAGCATCACTAATTTAAAGGGCATGTCCAACCTTAAATAAAAAAACTGGTGACTTATCACTTGTCTGCCCACAAACTCAACCACTTTATTTTACCAGCTTCTGATTTGCATTTGTAATGAGATATTGTTTAGGATAATTATTGCTTTCATTCTGGCAGAGTAAGCAGTCTCCTCCCTCAATGCTGTCAATCAAGGCTGCGACAACTGACACGACAGCTAATGTTCCCTCTAATTTAAAATTGTCTGTGTGCATACAAATTAAATTGTGCTACACACTGCAGAACTTATGTTCCAGCATATTTTTGTGTGCGCATGCCTGCAGACTTGTGCGCGTGCGCAAGCATATAGCTTAGAGAGAACACTGACCACAGACAATAATTGACTGCCCTGTCCTCTGCTGCCTCCGCTGCACATGCTCAAGTTAATAAAAAGCTCATTGAGCAGAGGGAGGTGGCACATACTTTTTCCAGAAAGAAATAGAACTTATCATTAAATATCTGGTTACAAATACATGTAATAAACTGGTAAAAATAGGAGTTGGGGTTGTGAGCCGATGACTAACAATTCACCGCTTTTTGTTTTTATGGTGGACATACCCTTTAATTCCACTACATGTTGCAGGAATCTGAATTATTCACCAGTAATGTATATGTATACAGCAATTAAGGACTGAATTGAAATGAAGTGATATCTCCTTTATGATTAGAATATGATCAGAATCAAATCCAGAGAAGTCGCCAGGTTAAAGGATAACTGTAGTACGGTTGCTCCACGCCATTCTGGCTCAAGGTCTAACCAATGTGTAGACACACTCTGCATTAAGCACCTTTCCCCCCATTGGATTGATCCCATACTAAGGGGTACAATCCACCTTACAATTAGAAGATAAATGTTTATTTATAAATAAGTGATCATCTATTGGAAGATTCTTGGATACATTGATTGTGAAAAGTCTAAGCCATTGATACTGTAATGATCTACATCACATTGGATTTGCATGCTAGTTTGCCACACTCTCATAGTTCAGCTTATCTGTGACAAACCAAAGCACATGCAGTTTGTCAGAAACAGGAAGAAAGTAATTCAGATCAGAAAGATGGGGGCCCGCTGGAAACGACTTCATAGCAATGGATCACCACCGTCTTTGAGCTGCTGTTGCTTCAGGCTGTTTTATTAAGTATATACACTGGGTAAAACATTTGGGCTTTATTTGTCCTTTAATTTTTTTGAAACAAGGAATATAAACGTTTATTAACACAATAAAGCTTGAATCGTTTAACTAAATTTTTAGCTGGTTTTATTTTCTTTTTACCTTGAAATGAAAATTCCTTTGTTATTCCTGTAGAGGGCAGTACTGCACTTCAGTTTAAAACTAGCTATAACAGACAAAATAATGCTATACAGTATATTGTATAACATAAGAATGAATAATTACTGTTTTATAATGTTCAAAATGTTAAGCTGGTTCCAACAAAACAAACTTTACAACTTATTGTGTATTGGGCAACCTCAGACCAGCAGGTTCAAATAACCTCCTTCCAGTTAGATTGTAAGCTCTGTGGGACAGGGATCTCTTTCCTAATATATAACACACCTCACTTATATATATATAAATCACATATAAATCACATTTCGGCCCTGAATGTGAAGCCTTTGTGAAGCCAAGACATTTGGCTTGACAAAGGGCTCACATTTATGGCCGAAACATTTCCAGTTTATTCTATGGCCAATTAAAGGCATTTTTTAAATTAAATCCCGTGAGTGCACTGGACTTTTACTGATTTATATATTTATATCTTTACTGGTTGCACTAGGATATTCATATATTTTTCATATAATTTTTTGACACTTTACTGATATAAGGGACCCTTGATCACGTGATCATACGATTAGGATTGATCCAATGAAATTTTTCCCGTTGGCCCGACATGGATAAAACAAGCCATACACAAGCCAACTCTCGTACGATTTCTGTATATTCCCGACAGGATTGGTGCGTGTATGGCCTCCACTAGTCAATCCAAATAAAATCCTTTCGTCACATTTAAAAAAAACAGCAGTATTGCAAACTTGCATATCACAGGTTATCGTAAAAGTACAATTGCGGCCTTAAATAAAGCTGCAATCATATATTAATGAATAAACAGGGAGAAAAAGTTCTTATAGTTAAAAATCGTGCTCATTTTGCCCCAACCAATAAGATGTTAGCTTTTAAATGGTAAAAAAAATCTGATTGGTTGGGGCAGAATTAGCACAATTTTTAACAATAAGAATTTTTATTACATCTCCCTGTAAGTTTCATACAATATTGTATTGTATTGCATTGCATTGTATTGTATTGTATTGTATTGCATTGCATTGCATTGTTTTATATTGCATTGTATTGTATTGTATTGTATTGTATTGCATTGCATTGCATTGTTTTATATTGCATTGTATTGTATTGTATTATATTGCATTGTATTGCATTGTGTTGTATTGTATTGCATTGTATTGTATTGTATTGCATTGTATTGTATTGTATTGCATTGTATTGTATTATATTGCATTGTATTGTATTGCATCGTATTGTATTGTATTATATTGCATTGCATTGTATTGTATTGCATTGTATTGTATTGTATTGTATTATTTTGCATTGTATTGTATTGCATTGTGTTGTATTGTATTGTAATGTTAGGAAGAAACGTAACAGAAACACATACAGGGAAATTAAATAAAAGTTCTTATCATTAAAAATGGTGCTCATTTTGCCCCAATCAATCAGATCTTATTTAACATTTGAAAGCTAACATCTGATTGGTTGGGGCAAAACGAGCACCATTATTAATGATAAGAACTTTTATTGAATAACCCTGATATTGTTTTTAAAAAATCAATGACATTACTACTAAAAATGGTTGAAGGGACATAAAAATTGAATTTACTGTAACTTTGAGCAGAACTTTGGTGGCTGTGATTTTTGGTTTGCAATCGACATTTCGGGTGGGATGATCGGGACATCTCAAGTGGTACGTTGACCAATGCATGGGCAGCTTTACTTTAGTACAGGATATCAGGCCATGCAATGTCTGTACAGTTTTTATTAAAGGAGAATAATACTTACCACTATTACCTCTCCCCTACCCCACGCCCTGGGCGAGGATCTAAATCAATTGGTGGTTACTTACTGAAAGATTTCTTTACTGCTTCATCCAACTCCGCCTTTCTTAGTCCATCGGGCCAATGAGAAGACGCGCTCTGCATGAAGCGAAGGTGCAAGAGGGTCTGGAGCAGAGAAGAAAAGTTTAGGTAAAATAGGTAAGTACCGCTGCAGATCTACACACAATCCAGGGGTTAGGCCCTAGTGGTTTAGATCTTCACCCTGCATACTGTTCAGTTGTGGAGCAGGGAGTGGTGAGTATAATTCTCCTTTAAAGTAATATCCGGGAAGATGGCACTTCTTAGTCACAATGATTGCTCATGTACTGGGTAAGATAACAATGATACAGAGACTTTTAAACATCAGTTTCCAGCACTTATTTTATGAATATTTAAAGCCAGAGGTGATGGTCACAGTCACATAAAAAGCAAATGAGAGGCCAACCAACAAAACAATAAAAGGCAAATATTTTTTGGTTAACGGGCGACTATAAAAGAAAAATGTACTTTAAAACCTAAATTTTTCTAGGAGGTAGGAAATCCTATTCTCACCCTGGTCAAAACATTTCAAGATGATTTCAAATCTCAGAATATCGCCCAATAGTTCCTTTTTAAAGCTGGTTAGTGGATTCATTGGACATGTCAAGCACAGAGAAACTAAGGCTGGGTACACTCCAGCCAATATTTTCGGCCGACCGACCGATTCCCGGCACTTTCGGTCGATCTGCCGAAAATATTGGCTGGTGTAGGGCAGGCGGCCACGACTGACATCGATCGTTCGTTCGGCCAAACGAACGATCGGAAGTGTCGGTAAATTCCGATTGATCGTGCGACGGGCATTTGTCCCCGGCCGAGCGCTCGCTCGTACTCGGTCGGGACAAAAAGTCACTCCATGTGTACCCAGCCTTAAGGATTCATGGCAGCTCCCACTAAAAGGTATAAATACAAACAGAGAAGCAATGTGGGTTAGTGAACTGGCTGGAAAGCTGACTGCTAGACTGGCCCTAGCGCTCCCTATCTCTCCCTAACACACTCCACTGCACTGACAAATGGCTGCTGGGAGAGGGAACAGTATGAGCTCAATTTCACTGTATGAAATAGAACCAAGTATTTGGAAAGGAAGCAAAAGCCGGACCTTACATTTTCTCTGTAAAACACAGATGTTTATATCAATCACTTTAAAGCCATCTTGGTACTTGACATCCAACCTGTCAACATCAGAAACATCTTTCCTGAGAGGGCGCACCTGACATCACTGCAGCTCCTTATAAATCCTAGTCTGGTTTCTGTTATGGTTCAAAGACACATTGTTGCATAACATTATATACATATTACATACTGTATGGTGATTATGGGGTATAGGTATTTAAGGACATGTGAAAAAAAGTAAGAGCAATTTAACATAGGATTATTAATTATCCAAGGTGACATATTGAGGCCTGTTATAATAAAAGGGGAAACATTTTGGCAGTGCAATCAATCTGCAGGAACCAATCAAACGTTAACTAACTGCAGTACCCCAGTAAAATCTATCATCTGATTGGATGCTGCAGATGAAAAGCACATTCACCATTGCATGCCTTGCTGCAGATAAACAATCCACAGTTAAAACTTTCATCTGTGACAAGCTATTTATTGGATTGTCCTGTGGGTTTATTCCCCCCCTTTGACCTCTATACCATAGGATGTGCCAAGCGTAAGCGAGAAATTGTTCCTCAAGAGAAAATCTACGACTAGATCAATCTTTGCTTTAGATTCCAATTTATTGAAAAATCAATGTCCATTTGTGTGACCAACACTGGTGGCTCTGGTCCAAGCTGATGATTACTCCAGGATGCCTGAGACCGTTGGGTGAGGTCAGATTCACTTATTTGGCTATTTAATCTGTCATGTTAAATGGCTGCATTTCCCTCCCCCTGTTATTATTAGAGTTGAACACAATGACTTTTAGTTTTCAGTACAAACTGTCCATTTCTCTAAACAATTCTCCCAAGATTTATCATGCTGCCTTATAACCCTGAATTACAAATGACATCCAATGGATCATCCATAATTCAAACATAAATTCCCAGCAACATCTTTTAATGCTTTTGATAAGAGAATGCCAGCTGTCTTACTCAAGGTCATCTTCTGTTTTCAAGAAGACACAGAATTAAGTGGGTGTTTACAATCAGTGGCTTTTGTTTGGCTGTCATTTTGTTTCCTGATATTTTACTAGCATAGCGTGACAAATAACTAATAAATGTGCCAAAAACATTAAAGGAATAGTTCACTACCAAAGTGAACTATTCCTTTAATGGATTGATTGAAGACCGGGAGGATAATGAGCTATGTCTTACCTCCTGTTCTTCAATCAATGTAAGTGGAGCCAGGAACGAACTTAGAGCAAACTTACCTGTTACACAATCCTCCGAAGCAGCATCTGAGTTCTATTTAACTATAGTGTGCATTATCTGTTGTATTCAATTAGATCAACTGGACTTGAAGTTTAGTTCTTGAACTAATATGCTATATGCTTGTGAAGGTTCTCATTCATCCAGGTCATGGTATACCTGGATGAATGAGAACCTTCACAAGCATATGGTGTGCATTATCATGGCATAGCTCCTTATCCTCCCGGTCTTCGATCAATACATTAAAGGAATAGTTCCCTTTGGTAGTGAACTATTCGTTTAAAGGTGAAGTTCACTCTAAAACCCACATTTCCCTGACTTACAGCAGAAACTGCTGATACACAGTAAAATCTTACCATACAAAGAGAAATGCAGTTACTGCCCCCTCCGCTAGCTTGTTGAGCTCAGGCATGCTCAGTTTTATTCACCCAGGAAGCAAGAGAGAATTTCTCTGATCTGGTACTTTCAGGGCGATGCACTGAGAGAAGCTATCGCCAACCCGGTGCAAACAGCCGGCTATGCTATATGATGATACTGGCTCTCGGTGCATCGCTATCTGCTGTTTTTCTATATCAGCACTTTTAACCAATAAGGGTTGCAATAGAATGCCGCAACTCGCCGCAATGAAGAAGTTTAAGTCACGCTAACCGATATAACATTGGTTAGCGTGACTTAAACTCTAGAACAGGAACCGTGCGCCTGTTGGTGCATTGACCGGTTTGTATCTGCTTGAGCTAAAGAGTGAGGGAGGAGTAAATATGGAAGTGAATGGGGGAGGGGTACACATGTCATCTACTACCCATACTACCAATAGAGCATAAATACAAAGTGATAGTGCACACTGCAGGACAAATGTATTTATTGCTTCATACCAGCTTCACATGTTCACAACATTGATTTGGGTCTTTCCTCATGTACATAAAGTTTCCCTCTCCTCAAATGCCAATAAAATGTGATCAAAAGACTCTGTCCGTCTTCTGTGTTTACTACCAATAGGTTTGCCAAATGATATATAATTATTTTGAACCAATGTCAAAGTTACTGATATCCATTTTTTATGCCAATGTCGGCAATTGGGTCGTGTAATAATTCCATCTAAAATATTGCTCTAAGCAATTTGTCATACTCAGTGGCACAGGTGCCAAAAACCCTAGGAACACACCTGGTCATACCTAAACATTGACCCATCAAAACCTAACATAGGTGTTTTGTTTCCCTCTAATCCAATCAAATGTTTGCAATAGATCATTAAAAAGCAGCTGCTGATTGGTCGATATGTTCTGTCTATGATAAGGGTGGCATTGGATGATGAAATTATAAAGTAGAAATGTTTCTAGGAATCACACTGCATTCTGGGCACTGAAAGACAAGTTGTTTACTTATAATCTCCCAATGTCAGAAGCAATGTCACACTGAAATAATATCTTTCAGATCACATATCTGCAGTATGGATAATTTGCTGTAGGATGGCTACCTGTATGAGTCAGATCAAATGGCTCAGTATGAAGGTATCTTATTCAATACTGACATCATCGCTTATCTCATTTCTTCCATTTCAATGTATATGTTTTCTATTTGCTTTACTGTGCCTGAATATACTGACACTCATCATAAACATAGCTGAATATATGGTACAGTGAGAGGCTTTATTAATCAATGTTCCCACGACAGGCACACTTTCATTTAAAGGGGCCATTAACCAACTGTTTTTAACAAAAATGGATTTTGATACAGCGTATGAACATTTCTCCCCTATCCTTAAAGGTGGCCATACATTAGAACTCACCTCCTGTCCGATGCCGCGACATTCAATCAATTCTTTTTTTTCCCGTTCATTTTGGCACCCGAAAAAGAGCGAAAAAGAATGGGAAAGGGAGTTCATCAAGAATTGATTGGCTGTTGTGGGATCGGGGGGGAGTTTTAATGTATGGGCACTTTAAGTCACAGGTTCTATATTAATAAGATGGAGCTTCCATATTGCTTTTCCTTAGCAAATACATTTTTTGTAGATGTAAATAGTTACATAAAGATCTACAGACAATGCTATGGGCGTGTACAATAAGTTTATCCATGTGCATCAGTCTGTCTTTTGGATTGTGTGTGGTTGTATAAAGGATCTAGCGCATCCAATTGGGCTGGTACCTGATTTGTTAATTTGCTATGCAGGAGGCTTTGGTCATAAAGATATGCAGGAGGCTTCTTTCAGATTCACGTCTGCATTGTTTAAAAGGCCTGCCAGTGCTGTTTGTGATGGGGATGGCGTTTGATCTTGCAATAACTGAATTAAGAATTAAGTAGATAATAAGCAGACCTGCAGGTTCTTTAAGCCCACAGTCCCTTAAATTTTATAGCTGCTGAAGTAATTGCCATTCCATAATGTAGTTATTATTTGTTGTTTATTTCAAACCCAACGCATCCATTTAAGCATCTTAAAACCTTAAACCAATCAAATAGTCACATTCAGTGGTTTAATAAGCTGCAAACAAACAAGGTTAATAGAAAACAATGCAGCCTAATACTGTTTAATACACTCTTAGCATGAAAAGTAAACCAACCATATAATCCATTTAACTAATGGAATTTATGTTGAATTGTGTTACATTGAATTTATGTTGCAAGACAGTTCTAAATGGACCATTTCTCTGAAATACGTGTTACCCGGTCACAATAGGCCATGCATTTAAAATATATACATACCTCCACAGTTCGCCTGATTTGAGGGGTATCCTTGACCCTATCCAGTCTCTAGAAAGCCACCTTATTCTGCAGTAAGCCCTTTACGAATCTGCCCAAGCTCTATCCATTTCCCAAATCAATAAAGTTCTAGACCTAACTGGGAGGTATGATCTTTCCATATTTTTTCATGTTGATAAATTTAAATGGAAGACAATACAGTCTAGAGACATTAAAGACAAATGAACAATTATACTATAGACACATTTTTATGTATTTGACAGGTTTATGTATCCAGCCTCATCACTGTTACATTTTCAATTGTTTACAATGCTTTGTAGGGCGGATTAGAGAAACTGGCACAGGAGTGAGACTGTATACATAAATAAACCCACTGAAGGAAAGGAATGAGATGTCAACAGTTCCTTCTGCTAGAATCCAAATAGGGAACCAAATAAAGGCAAATTATCGGCTTTGATTTTGCTGAGCTTGGCCAATACCCACAAAATAGTTTTAGACTGTACATCCCGCACAAATGCTGAAAGTCCTTGTGTTCTTTCTGTTACAGGGAAATGTACTGCCCTAAACTTGCCAAGGTGAGAGACAATGCATGATCATAGCTTGATGATAACCTGACGACTTGGCCCACAACACTCCCAGACTGCTGAAACAAGCCGACCGTAGTATGTATGGGCTCCCAGTCTAGTAAATATTACCAGGAGGAAAATCTGAATTTGGTAATTTTACAGAATCTAAAAGATCTGATCATTGGTGTAACTAGGAATCACTGGGGCCCCCTGCAAAACTATGATGGGGCCCTATCCATGCTTCATCCAGAGTGGTTTTCTGGGAGGAGGTCATAGGAAAAAAAGGAGATGGGGCCTCCTTAGCTTCCAGGCCCCCTGCGGTTGCTGCACCTGCTCCCCTGGTAATTACGCCCCTGGATCTGATGTAAACTCTCTTGTAAATCCCATGATCCTTAGCAGATCTGATCTTGGCAAAACATAAACATAATCACTGTGGTTGGAAGAAGGTCAATCAAGTTAAAACCTTTCCGTTCAACAGTTTTAAATATTTATCTTCCAGCCATTACAGAGCAAGGTATTAAAAATGAATCTAAAGCCATATATCCAGGGTGTCAGAGAAGAACAACAAACTCCTGGCTAAACCTAATCCTACATTAGTGACTACGCAAAGACATTGTGATTGATTGTATGAATGTGGGAATACATAGTATTTTATAATAGGATAAAGGGCCCCACAAAGGTAAGAAAAAATGCCCCAAGAAGGGTTGGCACAACAAACTATCCTTTGTATCTTTTAAGTTAAATTAAACCATTGGTAAATGTTTGGAATGTTGACTTAAGAGTTGGGACTTTTTGGGAGAATAATATTAAAGTAATGGGGCAATTGACATTCCATTTACCATGGTTATAGCCCAAGCAATCCACACATACAAAGAAATCAAAACAAATTAGTCCATAAACATAAATGATATTATTTGTAGTAAGTGGAACGAGAAAGGAAATAAGTATTGAACGAATTTACTGAAATATATATGATACCTAGTAGAAAAATCTGTGTTGGTAATGAAATGCACTTCCTGTGTGCAGTATATTGTGTAGTATAGTGCATTGCATACATTGCTCAGGTGTGATTGTGGCCCATTCTTCCACACAAACTTCTTCAAATTATAAATCTTCTGGTGATCTTATCTATAAACTGGGGACCTCTTCTATAAACTGGGGACCTTTTCCATGAACTAGGGCCTCTTCTATAGACTAGGGACATCTTCTATGAACTGGAGGGCCTCTTCTTTTAACTGGGACCTCTTCTATGAACTGGGGACCTCTTCTATGAACTGGGGACCTCTTCTATTAAATGGGGGCCTCTTCTATAGATTGAGGACTTCTTCTATGAACTGGGGGCCTTGTCTCATGGACTTGACTCCCCTGTTTGCAACAATAAAATAGTAACATAAAAAAATATTAATGGAGGTTGAATAAAGACATGCATCCATCTAGTCCAACCTTTGAAGGCTACTCTTTAACCCTAATTACAGTTAATCCAGAGGAAGAAAAATAAGTTTCTTTTACCCTTTTCAGTTGACTAGAAAATAGCAACCAGATCCCTGGATCAACCAGAACTGCAGTATATGTATTAATACCAGTAATTCTCAATATTTTATAGTTTTAGAAACTTATCCAGGCCTTTTTTAAAGCTATTTAATGAACTTGTCATTACCACATCTGCTGGAAGACCGTTCCCCAGTTTCACCGTTCTCACTGTAAAGAAACCTTTCCTAACCTGAAGATGAAACTTCTTTTCTTCCAACCTTAAAGGATGTCCACGAGTCCTCTGATATGACCTATTAGTGAACAATGCACCAGAGAGTTTATTGTATGGCCCATTAATATATTTGTAAAAGTGATCACATCTCCACAAAAATGTTGCTTCTCCAATGTAAACAGCCCTAACTTGTCTATTCTGCCAGCATAGTCAAGACCCTCCATATACTTTATTATTTTAGTTGCCCTTTTCAGAACTACTTGCATTTACAAGATGTCCCTTTTGTATATGGGATTTCAAAACCGTATATTCCAAATGAGGCCTTACCAGTGCCTTGTAAAGAGGGAGAATAATATTTTTCTACCTTGAATCTATTCCCCTCTTTATAAAAGACAATGGACCATATTTAAAAATGTAGGTAAATGTACAAGTACAATGTATGCCCGCTATTGTACATTACAGCGAATGTTCGTTAATCTACCAACGTTCCTTCTCAGAATACCAAGCAATAGTAAAATACTGCAACGGTATTCTTTGGGCGGTTGTTAATCTACAATTGCGATTGTAGATTTATGATCCCTATCAGAGATTTATGATAGGATTTTTAAATGAACAATTGCCATAATGCTCGTTATGGTCCAATATCTTGCTAGCTCTAGCAGTGGCTACCTGGCATTGTTTTGTGCAGCTAAGTCTGTTATCTACCAAATCTTTTTACATTAGAAATTCACTTAACATAGAGTTATTTATGGTGTAGGTGGCACAATGATTATTAAACCCCCATCACCTTACATTCATCAACATTGAATCTCATCTGCCATTCTGCTGCCCATTTTAATAATCTATCTAGGTCTGCTTGCAGCACTTGCACATCATTTTTAATAGTTTCCAAAGCTCTGCATAGTTTAGTGTCATCAGCAAACACTGAGACCTTGCTCTCAATGCCCCCTTCTAAGTCATTTATAAACAGATTAAACAGAAGTGGCCCCAGTACAGAACCTGAGGCACTCCGCATACCTACATAGAGTAAACCACAAGAGAAAATCCATCAATTGTGTCATTATCAATGGATGAAATCACAGCCATTTTTAAAGACAAAGGGTGGTTGCTGGAACCTTAAGTGTGGATGGAGAGTTTCTGGGAAAAGTTTTTTTTTTGTTGTTGTAGGAAATTGGTTCTACACCAGTAATATTAAAGTTTTCAATATCTCCCAACCCCACCCCACGCAAGAGAATTATCTGTTCAGACGGTCTCATGGACCAATTCATGGCAACCACAATGCCATGCTTGGCCACAATAAAGAATCAGGACTATGTTTTTTAGTCTCCTTTAGTTTTTTGCAGACCCACCTGCTATGAAACAAGAACCTGTTTTACCATTAATTTCTTACCATTACCTTAAAAAAAACACAGACAAGAAACCACCACAAACAACAGGGAGGGAGAGAGGGGGGAGCTGCTTCACTGGCAAAGAGCAAAATGGCGCCCATGTGGGCATGTCTTATATAGACTTTGTGATGCCATCTCAAGTTATAGTCATGGCAGCCATTACTGCCCTTACGGGGCCAAGCTTTGTTGTCACTATGTGCCAAGAAACTGGGAAAGCTCCTAGTGATGCCCTGTTGAAGAGGATGCACCTCCGGAGGTCAGTCTCACTGCTGCCTAAGAGGACCAGCGCTTACATAGAAGATCCTGTCTGTGCAGCCATTTTGGGTTTCCAATGTCAGAGGGCACAAGACGTTTTTTTCCTGGGAAATACAGATCCATAACAAGAAATTTCAAGAAAACTTTGCATTAAATATCAACCAGGTGAGTACAAAATAAAATGTCAGTTACTCATTGTCTTCTTTACGTTACCAGCTCCTTTTCTAATAGTTGAGATGTGGCTCAAACTTAAATTTAAAAAAAATAATTATTATTTAAAATGAATCGACCTTAATGTACCTTCCTCCCCTCCCCCCCCCACTACATTTAACACGCAGCTTTCAGAAACGTGTAACAAATCACATACAAATCCCATTTATATGTGAATTTTAGCAGCTTAAACTTTTCTTCATGTCCGATGTTGGAAAACCCATTTGGAAAAGGCTTTTAGGTTTGCTTCTGAGTGTTGGGAGATATTAATGGCGTTTTAAACCATGGAATAACTATAACAGGGCAAAGAAGTAAAACTAAACAAGATGTGATACAAATATGGATGAGGTGTTTTCAGTACAGATTGCAACATGCTACAATCACCAAACAAACTAGAAATTGATGTGGGATTGCAACACTCTCACTATTGCAAACAAGTTTATCGTTTGTTGTTACACAGATGTTATGTGAATATTTTAGAAAAAGGCAAAGTGATAAATGGAAAGAAAAGGGAGAACTATGATAAACATACTATACATGGAGGAGGAGGGGTCCCAAAGGAATTCAGGTTATCTATAGGCATCTTGATTTGTTTAACTTTGGAATAGAGATGACCAAAAGGTTGTAGACAAATCTGGCAATGCCGGAGATCTCAGCTCTCTATGTATCAGGTAGGTTTCGGGAGCGTTTTTACATTGTGTAAAACATTTTTTTTTCTTTACAGAAATCAGGGCCATTTCATTTTAACAGCCTACATGTGTGCGGACACCATGAATTAAGCAATATCAACAAGAGCTGACAACAGGGATTTAAATCACTGTCTCCTTAGTAATATCATGCTTCAAATAACTGGCACTTAAAGGACAAATAAAAATAAAAATTTTAAAAATGAAACTTACCTGGGGCAGGGAGGTAATAGCGATTAATCCTTCTTACCAATATCATTTCGTTGAGTAGCGCCAGAATGGACAGTTTTATCTGCCAGGTTTGTGTGCTGGGCTTTGCTTTATTAAAGATAGTACTGAAGCACCTAGGAAGCCTGGCAGAAGAAGTTTTCTTCATGCTACAGTAGCGCTCCTCACTTCCTGCCAATCCGACCCCCCTGTCCCAGGTACTTTTCATCTTAGCTGGGTTTTTTTAAAACTTTATGTGCACGCTAGTTCTAATTTAGTAGTAGTGTAGAGGAACCCCTCTCTAGTGTAGAGGACCCTAACCGCCAGGTTTATAACATGCACATTAAGTCAGTGCACAGAAATACTTACCCGACCTTCATTCCCTCGTCTCTCTCAGCCAATCACAGATGCAGCTACTGGTCCAGCCCTTATTGCTACTCCAGTTAGGGTTAGGGGTTTTGGTTGGAGGGGGGTCCCCTACACTACAGAAAAAATATATTTTGGGGTGGAGAAACCCTTTACTGACAGGTATTTAAAGGGGACTTAAACATAAAAACAACTGTCACCGCAGCCAACCTTTTCTATCGCTATTGCCGCATGTAAGTAAGGCTACCATCAGACAACAGACAACAGACACAATGGAAAATGCATGGGAAAAAAGCAATACATTGCATCAGGATTTAAGTGTTTTTGCAATGCGATGTTCTACGTCTGTGTCGGTGTTTTTATGCATTTTGTTCTGCGTTTTTATGCAGTGCTTTTTCGGTTCAATGTCAAAAAAAGCATTAAACGGCGCATTATTATGTGTTTTTTCCCTCATCTTAGTAGACTTTCATTGAGTGCATTATTGCAATAAACTGCAGTAAGCAGTGTGTTCAAAAAACACCAAAGCTACGAATTTACTAGCGCTCATATGGGCTCTGAAAGTCGCGCTAACCGACTTGGTTTGCGGCTGCTGGGTGAGTCCCGGAAGAGGTGAAGTCATCACAAGCCTATGTACCAGAGGTTGGTGGCTGTGCACTCGTAAGTTTTTAACGCCAGCTAACGTGCGGGTGAAATTCACCCAGAGACATGCAGCCTGTAATCTCCCTGTAAGTGTGAACGCTTTTAACACTTTCCTATGGGAAATTCATGACCTTGCTTGTTTCCAACTCATGCATTACCAAAACCCGATAAAACGTGTCTAGTGTGAAGGAAGCCTAAGAGTAGACGGAAGGAGTAATCTCTACTGCCTATCAGTAAAATCACCACCAATCGGTGCCTTTTTATTAAGCTCAGCAGTGATATCTTCGAGGATATTTAGCCTATATTTAGTGTTGGAACTGGAATAACAGATATAGATTTGGTGATGCCCCCAATATCTATTAATTCTAAACCTTTAAAGCGGGTGAACAATTGTAGCAGGAGAGGCTGGCCAGTTAATCCTCATGTAAACGGGTTTCCCAGAGCAGCTGCAGTTTGTAATGAGCTTAATAAATTTTATAGATTGTACAAAGATCAAGAGGGTTAAGCCATATGTGTTTCATACATGTAAGACGTTAATCTGGTCTACATATGTTTTTTCATTGATAGCAGAGGCAATGACTATCAGATACCAACAAGATAAATAACCGTTAAAAGAGAACACAATCTACCATAAAAATAAACCTAAAAGGATGATAAAATCCACAACTAGTTGGCCATACATAGTCATTGATCCCAACATAGTCATGATGTCTGCTCACAGTGAGCTTACAGAACAAGCCATTCCAACTGTACTTCACTAATTCTACTCAAAGATTTACTGTGTTACTGTGGGGCCAGAAGTGGTTATTCATTGAAATATGGAGCATGATGGACAGGTAATGTGCTATTCAGAACCTGTGGACAATGTAACATGTAATTGTCTGAAACATGAGTATGACCAGAGCTGTGTGTCTCACCTAGCCACATAGTCAGCTAGTAGAGACTTGACAGCTTTAGAAGGGACGGAGAACACTGGGTAGCTCAGTGACTTTGTACATAATTGCATGGGGGCCACACTATAAAATGTAAATTTTTTAGAGAAAAGGGACCATTTACTTTGTGGTTGTCTATGTGTTTTTCCCCAAAGGTTTGTGAAGAACCTAAGTGGTTGCCATTTATACAGTATTTTCATTTATTAATTTTGTTGCAAATCTCTGCACTTTTCATCACAGCCTTACACAGCCCTTTGTAAGAACTTGATTACAGCCTTCTTGTCTTTCATCGTGCTCAGGTGTTCTCAGCCCTGCCCCCAGTGGTTGATAGTAGCATTGTTTACAGTTCTCCAATGCATGGGTGCATTCTATTTATGCTCAAGCCTGCACTAGTTGAAATGATTCTACTAGATTAGATAACAAATTAATTTTGTACGTGTTTAACAGTCCATCTATAATAACAAATATTTTAAACAATTATACTTTTATTACATTTAAAACAATTATACTTCATATACTTGTTAATATAAATAAACCAGATTTTGTTTTCTTTGCAGAATAAGAAAACTTGTACCGTATATACTCGAGTATAAGTCGAGGTTTTCAGGCTATAAAAACAGCCTGAAAACTGAACCTCGACTTATACTCGGGTCAGTCACTAACTTGTTAGAAGAATCCGGCTGCCGCATCTCCCGATCGTCGCATCCACTGACGTCACTACTCGGCGCTGGTTAGTATACAGGCGCCGAGTAGTGACGTCAGTGGATGCGACGATCTGGAGATGCGGCAGCCGGATTCTTCTAATAAGTTAGTCCCCATGTCGATCGGGAATGCGGCAGCCGGATTCTTCTAACAAGTTAGTCCCCATGTACTCCGCACTGTGTGTTGGACACTATTCTAGAACACAGGGGGCTAAGATAGTAGCGTTTTATTGGCACATAACTTTACTACACTGTGTATATAAAAGTCAGTTAATAACAAGTTCGGGAAGATTGGGTAGGGGGGGTTTGCAGATCCACTGCAGATGTTTGTAAACTACAACTCCCAGCAGCTAAAGCATGTTGGGAGTTGTAGTTTACAAACATCTGAAGTGCCAAAGTGGTCATATTTTCTACCCTTGACTTATACTCGAGTCAATCACTTTTACTAATTGTTTAGGTAAAAATATGTACCTCGACTTATACTCAGATCAACTTATATTCGAGTATATACGGTAATTAGTGTTTCTTTTCTTCATTATGGGCAGATGTTTACAAATCAATACAAACATCAAAGTGATGACAGACGTTATGTCAGAAATATGTATTAGATACAAAACAATAACATGGGCAATATATAGTTAAAGGGTATGTCCACCCTTCTTTTAAATTTTTTATATAGTGTAGGTAGATCTGAACGGTGGAGGAAAGGGGGAAGGTAAGTAAAGATCAGGGAAGTTTCTTAGATTACAAATATAGTGGTTGGGGCTGGGGGACTAAGCCCTATACTATATAAAATGGGTTTGAAGCTAGGGGGTGGGAGTTCAAAATGAGAGGGAGGGAGAGGGAGGGGGAGGGAGGAGGAGAATGGCTGCAGTACGCATGCCAAACTTCTCCCGGAGGGGAGACATGAGGCAGAGTCCTATATGGACTTTGCTATCCTTCTGGTGGGCAGTTTTTGGGACTTTGGGGGGGATTACAGGAGAACCATTTGGAGCTGGGATGTGAGGTAAGGATTTTTATTTACTACAGAGTGGGGCCAGTGGTGGGGGGAATTATAGTTTTGGGGGTGGAAATCCCTTTAAGTGATACTCACTTAAACAACAATTCGAGAGAAGTATTTATCTGTGCTTGCTTTGTCATTAAATTATTAATGTTTAGTGAGTGCACCTAATTTCCCCCACCCTCCCTTACTCACTGCCTTCTTGTAGTGTCTGCACAGCCTCACCATGGTCACTGTTCTGCTTACACACCTCCCCCTCCCCCTGCCTTCATTTCTCTGCTCATTCTCTTAATTGTTACAGAAAGTGTGCTGGCAGGAAGCTAAAGATCAGTGATGGGACATATTATAATTTTGGTGTAGCAGGATCTTGCTGTGTCTAAATTTTAAAGTAAAAATACCCTTTAACATTTTATTTGTGACAGCGAGTTTGTATTGCTACTACCTTTTAAATGTCCTGTCTCAGGCAGGCAACAAAGGCAATTGGCCAGGGCCCCAAGTACCAGCAAACATAGTCCCCACCACTTTGTTTGGTAAACAGATTGTTTTATAAAGACAAAGTTGTTTTTTTTTGTTTTCTTTTATTTCAAACCCCATGTCAATTCGCTTGCCAATTCCTGTTGGCTCCAACTCAAAAACATCTCCCGCATTTGACTCTTCCTCACGAATGAAGCTACAAAAATCCTAGTCCATGCCCTAATCATATCCCGGCTAGACTACTGCAACATACTCCTGTGTGGTTTACCAAACAACCGCCTGGCACCGCTTCAATCCATTCTCAACTCTGCTGCCCGGGAGATTCATTTCTCTTCTTGCTTCTCTAATGCCTCTCCTCTCTGTCAGTCCCTCCACTGGCTGCCCATCATGCAAAGGATCCAGTTCAAGCTACTTACCCTATCTTATAAAGAACTATCCAACACAGCCCTTTCATATATCTCAGAGCTGATCCACTGACACAATCCCAGAAGCAACCTCCACTCCGCAAACGATCTCCTCTCATCCACCTTGGTCACCTCTTCCCATGCCCGCATTCAGGACTTTACTCATGCTGCCCCTCTGCTCTGGAACTCCCTTCCTCCGTCTGTCCATCACTCTTACTCTCACCATCCCTTAACATCTTCAAACGTAACCTTAAAGGCTATGTCCACCCTAAAAAAATTTTTTTTATATATGGTCCCCCCTGGGCTCCCAGCCCCAACCGCTATAATTTTTTTTTAGAAAGCCCCCCAAACTCTACTTACCTCCCCTCGATCCTCCGCCGCGCTCCCGGCCCTCTGCTTGCAAGGAAATGCAAGCAGAGGGGCGGGAGAACCGCAGCCGCGTCTGTGATTGCTGAGCGGCAGCCATCACAGACGCGGCTGCCGGCAGCTCACTTCGCCGGAGGAAGGAGAGGTAAGTAAGAGTTTGGGGAGCTTTCTAAAAAAAAAAATATGCGGTTGGGGCTGGGAGCCATGGGGGAAATGATTACTTAAGGGGTTTTATGCTAGGGGAGGGATAGTAGAACGGGAGGGAGAGGGAGGGAGAGGGAGGGAGAGGGAGGGAGAGGGAGGGGGAGGGAGGGGGGAGAAGGGCTGCAGTACCCATGGCAAAAATCACCTGAGGCCAGCTAGCAGGCAGTGTCCTATATGGACTCTGCTAGCCTCCTGGTAGTCATTTTTTGGGACTTTGGGGGGGGACTACAGGAGAACCCTATGGAGCTGGGATGTGAGGTAAGGATTAAACTACACTACATGGTGGGGCCAGTAGTTGGGGGGATTATAGTTTTGGGGGTGGACATGCCCTTTAAAACCCACCTCTTCAGGCAAGCATATAACCTGGCCTAGACATTACCCCTCTCACTGACCCAACCAGATCTAAACCACCTATCACACTCCACTGCTGATCTATTTACAGCCTACTGATTCCCATCACTTAATGTCTCACCCCCATATCCTCTAGACTGTAAGCTCTTTGGGCAGGGTCCTCTCTCTCTATTGTATTACGGTATTGCTGTAAGAAACTCCACACTCTGTTTACTTATATTATGTATTACCTTTGCATGTAATATGTATGACTTTGTAAAACATGTATTACCCTGTATGTAATGTATGACTATGTAATTGTAAAGCGCCACGGAAGATGTTAGCGCTATATAAATCAATAATAATAATAATAATAATAATAATTGCAGTCTAATAGGAGAAACGGACAGTTCTCAAGGCTGTGAGTACATTCTAACTACTTTAAGGGCTCGGCGGCACAAGCATGTGTCTCATGTGCTTACAATCTCTTAAGTGCATGAGAAATACATATCAATCTAACATAATGTGGAGGCTGCGCTGTGTGCCCTGCGACCTGTTTTTGGAGTGCATGTGAACATCATGTTTTTGCAAATCGCATGCAATCCGATAACATAATATTGGCAGAATCGCAGCACAAATGCATAATAACGTGAATAAAATGGCAACATTGCATCTGCAGATTTCACACCCACTAAAGTGTGTTGTAGTGTGCCAGTGGGCTTAATTAGCTGATTTACAAAATTTTGTGGATTAAATTTTTACAAGGCACCATTTGTTCCCTGGTTCATTTTGTATTAAAAAAAATACATTTAGTGACAAATATACATATACCGTATTTAGACGAGATAAAAAAAAACATTTTTGCCACAACAAAATGAAAATTGTCACAAAATACATTTTGCCAATTAGAAATATAGCTTTACTGCCAAGGAATCATTTTCGCAGTTACAAAATCTGTTTCTAGAAAAAAAATTCACCTAAATTGTACCTTATGATGACAAAATCAAGTTTTTCCTCTCCATGTTCTTTTTCACAAGATTTATGTTTACGGTTGCAAAATTGATTTTGTAGAGACTTAAATTCACATAACGTTTCTTAACGAAAATAAACAAGGACACAAATGTGTACCTGTGTGCTGTCACATTATTTATAATAAAAATAAAAAGTACTATATATCTTGGTATCACAAAACACTACCAAATCAGTTTTGTCCCCATAAACACTGTGACTTGACAATTCAGTTATTTTCATAGATGCCCCTCAAGTCTTGTGATTAAGTTGGATTTATTTTCTAACCTCCTTTTTGAACCTACTCAAACTTTTGTCTATGCCCAGTTGCTGTTGGTTTTATTGTATTATATTATAAATCATTTTCTGTGTCCATTCTTGATCTGAATGGCCAAACCCGATCTTTGTACCGACCCACAACTCCCGACCATGGATTAACGTCCGAAAGCATAAACACGTGCAATTATCGGGCGAAACGGCCGTTCATCGCAGGCGTGTGTCATGGTCTGGGGTCCGTGCAAAGATTGTACGTGTGTACGAGGCTTTACATCTCTACATTGAATATTGTATGGACTGTATCATCTATCTCCATTTCTGACAAGTTGGTAGTTCAGGTACTGGTGTTTATAACCTTATAACCTGTGAAATTCCAACAAGGAACATGTTTTAATAAAAACGTTTGACTGTTTCCTGCATTAAGAATGTTTGTTTGTTATCTAAAAAAGGAGAAAAACTTTTAACAAAAGGAAAAACAAAATTAAATATAAAAAACTTTAAATGAAAGTAAAAAGAGTTGAAGGTTGACGCAGTTGCAGTAAATACAGGATAAAAATAGTAAATTGTATTTAAATTGAAAAGTTGAAAAACACCAGAGGAAGGTTCGTTTTGACAGGGCACGTTTTTTTGGACCCACAATAAAAGCTTTGTAAAGTGCTCGATTGTTATTTTTTGGTGATATGTTTCACCATGAGATCATTAAAAGTTTAATCTTTCAACAGATAATATTGAGGTTGGGTGTCTGGATTTTTCACAGGTTTGAGGGTCAAAGTTGCGCCATAAATTATCATATTATCATGTCAAAACATTTCAACTAACATTCTACTTGCCACAGTTGCATTAGTGGTTTTACAGGAATGTTAATAGTTGACTATTACCTCCTGTCAGAGTGAATTAAAACTTATTAAAGGACTATTAATTTGTGCTCTTGTATTACTTAAACTACAATTGAGTTCAAATCTCTGTTAATGGCTACAGGATACTACAAAATGTTTATACTTTAAGGATTGCCTGAAAACAAATAAGAGATTCAATAAAAGTTCTTATTGTTAAAATGGTACTAATTTGAAAGCTAACATCTGATTGGTTGGTGCAAAATTAGCCCCATTGTTCATGATAAGAACTTTTATTGAATAACCCTGAATGTTTTAGCATAGTTATTTTTCAATGTTTCGGTCATTTTTCTATATGAAGAATTGGGTATTTGGATTGTCCTGTGCTCATAATATAAGATGAACTATAGTCAACCCGTAAATTAAAAAATATACAAGAAACACTGCATAATATGGTGTGCTCAGCAAGCAAACAAGTTATGGAAGATTTGCCCCCCCTACCAACTCAACTTGATGTCTTGAGAGGTGAAAACACACAAAAATGTCTACAATATTTATACAGATAGCAGAATGGCCGAACTCACTGAAATCCGCTCCGCTTGCAGAATCTGGAATTTTCGGAAAAAATCCCAAAATTCGAAAATCGACCAATTGAAGAAGTCAAAAAAAGTTAAAAACCCCAAAAGTTCTGCCAAAAATTATGGTATAAATTAGAGATGGACTAGAACTCGAACTATTTGTGCTCGAACAGACTCGGACTTCTCGAACTATCCCGGACCCGGATTTTCGATATTTTACAGAGTTTCGATAATTATCGAATGTTGGAACGTTTGAACGTTTGAGGCGTGTGAATATGCAAGTAAAATGTCTATTATACCAATACGCGAGTAAATATCAAATATCGAATCCGCAAGTAAAATGTCTATTTTACCTATACGTGAGTAAATATCTAATATCGAATCCGTGAGTAAAATGTCTATTATACCAATACGCGAGTAAATATCGAATTATCGAATCTGTGAGTAAAATGTCTATTATACCTATACGCGAGTAAATATCAAATATCGAATCTGCAAGTAAAATGTCTATTATACCAATACGTGAGTAAATATCAAATATCGAATCCACGAGTAAAATGTCTAGTATACCTATACGTGAGTAAATATCAAATATCGAATCCACAAGTAAAATGTCTATTATACCAATAACGCAAGTAAATATTGAATTATCGAATCCGCGAGTAAAATGTCTATTATACCTATACGTGAGTAAATAGCAAATATCAAATCCGCGAGTAAAATGTCTATTATACCAATAACGCAAGTAAATATTGAATTATCGAATCCGTGAGTAAAATGTCTATTATACCTATACGCGAGTAAATATCAAATATCGAATCTGCAAGTAAAATGTCTATTATACCTATACGCGAGTAAATATCAAATATCGAACCACGGTAAATGCCTAATTATACCTATACGCGAGTAAATATCAAATATCGAATCCACGAGTAAAATGTCTATTATACCTATACGCGAGTAAATATCAAATATCGAATCCACGAGTAAAATGTCTATTATACCTATACGCGAGTAAATATCAAATATCGAATCCACGAGTAAAATGTCTATTATACCTAACGCGAGTAATATCAAATATCGAATCTCGAGTAAAATGTCTATTACACCAATACACGAGTAATATCGAATTATCGAATCCGTGAGTAAAATGTCTATTATACCTATACGCGAGTAAATATCAAATATCGAATCTGCGAGTAAAATGTCTATTATACCAATACGCGAGTAAATATCGAATCCGTGAGTAAAATGTCTATTATACCAATACGCGAGTAAATATCAAATATCGAATCCACGAGTAAAATGTCTATTATACCAATACGCGAGTAAATATCAAAATCGAATCCCCGAAGTAAAAATGGTCTATTATACCAATACGCGAGTAAATATCAAATATCGAATCTGCGAGTAAAATGTCCATTATACCAATACGCGAGTAAATATCAAATATCGAATCCACGAGTAAAATGACTTTTATACCAATACGCGAGTAAATATCAAATATCGAATCCACGAGTAAAATGTCTATTATACCTATACGCGAGTCAATATCAAATATCGAATCTGCGAGTAAAATGTCTATTACACCAATACGCAAGTAAATATCGAATTATCGAATCCGTGAGTAAAATGTCTATTATACCAATACGCGAGTAAATATCAAATATCGAATCTGCGAAGGGTGAAAATGTCATTATACCATAGCGAGTAAATATCAAATATCGAATCCGTGAGTAAAATGTCTATTATACCTATACGCGAGTAAACATCAAATATCGAATCTGCGAGTAAAATGTCTATTATACCAATACGCGAGTAAATATCAAATATCGAATCCGTGAGTAAAATGTCTATTATACCTATACGCGAGTAAACATCAAATATCGAATCTGCGAGTAAAATGTCTATTATACCATACGCGAGTAAATATAAAATAATCGAATCCTGAGGAAAAATTTCTCATTATAATATGCGGTAATTTAATAATGAATCTGCAAGTCGTTCATGGGATAATTATCGAATTGGTCCCACAGCCATTTACATTAAGTTACCATTGATATTTTAATTGTATTTCATTCGAACTTTTCGAACTATTTGACTCCCATTGACTTTCATGGGTCCGTTTTCTAACTTTCCATATAGTTGTAAACTTTCGAAAGTTCGGCTAGCTCTCGTATAAATAGCAATGATCAAATGTGAGGATGGCGGAGAGATGCACTGTTAACTTTGGTGCTTTATTGTGACATGCACCTGTGAGGTGCACCTGAGGAAGTGGGTAACCCCGAAACGTTGTGCACTTTGTATGTCACAATAAAGCACAAAAGTGTGTGCGTCTGTCCGCCATCCTTACATTTGATTTTACTTCCATTACTGTTAAGTGGTTAACAGTTAAGGAGAAACAGCACCACAGAAGTTTCCATCCTAATGCAAGGAGAAACCAAAAACAAATGCTATATAAATAGCAATGGTAACTTATTGAAATGGCTCCGGAACGTTTGAAATTGTCCAATTCTGACATAAATTAAAGTTTGATAGTTCGAAAACGAACCCATTGAAAATGGGGAAAAACTGTTTGAAAAGTTCTTATAAAATACAGTTAAAATAGCAATGGCCACTTACTGTAAATGGCTCTATTTATATAGATAGCAGAATTTAACTAGAGATGGCTGAAATCACTGAAATCCGTTCCGCTTGCAGATTCTGAGATTTTCAGAAAAAATCCCAAACTTCGAAAATTGACCCATTGAAGAAGTCAATAAAAGTTTAAAAAAATCCAAAAGTTCTGCCGAAAATTATGGTGTAAATAGCCTTGGATGTGTTCCTTGGAAATGCCTAAAATCTATTAAAAAAACCACCGCCTAGTACCATAACTTTCACGGTCTTCCGTGTAGTATTTTCAAGATTTAAAGAAATGTCGAAAGATTTTAATTTCGAAATTTCTAGAAATATTGAAAATTTTTGAATTTTTAAATTAGAAAATTCTCAATTTTCACAAAACAGTTTTGTGGTTCGTAAAAAAAAGTCAGAAATCCGCTTCAGAACTGGGTTGGGGTCCAATGAACTAAACTGTGTTCTGCTTTCAATGCCATCATGCAAAATACCCTTCCAATTAAAACTATAGTCAATGTGCCCTGCCAGCTCTTTTATAAATTAAGCAGGTATAGCATATACAGGGGGATTAACACATCTGTGGTGTGTCTGAAGAACAGTACATTAACATTTCACGTTTCCCTGTTTACGTATAGTTTGGGTTTCGTCCATGTTTCAGTACGACTGGTTTTGACCAGAAGTCTCTTGGATTGGATTCCATAGAATATTGGAACTGCTTAATGTTTTGTATAATCTCTGGCAGTTGTATTAGTTTGTAACATAAACCACATTTATAAAAAAGCTTAACTTTAAGTATGTAAGTTGTGTTTGCTGGAATTTTCACATTTCTAGTTTATTTTCTTTGGTCAAATCACATTATCATGTTTTCTTAGATATTTTGTTTGAAAAAGTTAATTTACCATTTTTCTCAGATTGAGTTACTATTCCAGCTAAAGGAGTTGGATAGAAATGTCCTCGTTAATGTGTTTTATGTTAGAGTAATACAGAAAATTGTTCTTTTATAATAATTGTTACTTTGGGCCGTATTTATTATTATATTATATACAATACGGTCGTACATTTGCAATCATACGTTTATGATTGTGATCATAATTGTATGATTGTAGGATTGCCTATTCCAGGGTGTGCACACACTGGTGTGACGTCAAAGAGCTAGAGGTGTGCCTCAGAATATTGGTAGTGAAAATATTTTCACCAGTATAACTCACGGGGGAGATCCAATTCTGTACGCCGCGTTACTTACCTTAGCCTGATCCCGCGATACAATAGCTGACGTAAACGAGATTACGTCAGTTATTGCATCGCGGGATCAGGCTAAGGTAAGAGCGTGGGTTTAACACCTCCCACACACTACTGTTAAGTGTCGCGCTACTATACATAGTAGCGCAAAACTTAACAGTAGGGGATTTGGATCTATAGCACGGCGCTATTTCCAAAAACATTTTTGACAGAAATGGCCCATATTGAATCTCCCCCTCAGTTTTTTGGGTTTTTTGCACTCTAAAAATATATATTATGAAAATATCAACAGTCAATTTAGTGTTACTTTACATTTTACAATGATTTGAATACAATATTTACAGCAAAGTACAAAAAAATATGGGAAATTACAACATAAACTCCAACATTAAGAACCCAGACGTGCCTTGAGGAAAATTTTGCCCTGCCAAGTGCGCCACGATCTGAAAAAGTTTGAGAACCACTGGCCTATACAATACGATAGCAGTAGTGTACTACTGCTTGGTATTGTACGACAGTATGATCAGGAATGTACAATTAGGATCGCGTAATACTGCCCATAGTCAATAAAAATGTAAAATGAACTCAGTGAAATATGCTATTAATATTACATTTACATTAATACACCACCAGTTTCTGGCTTAGAAGCCTTTGCCACTCCATGTTTTTGAAATTGATATCACCTACACTATTTTTTGTAGGAGATCCAACATGAACACTATGTATGGATTGGCTGGGTAACAAGATGTAGTTTTCGAAGTCATTAAAATGTTTTGAGGACTACACAACCAAACACTATGTCCTAATTGTAACAGATTATCCCGTGGTGCTCCAGGTCAACAATACAATTATTAATCAACTAGAAAAAAAAGGACCATGTGGAGCATTCTTACGTTTGTTGAAAACAAATATAATAAACGCCCTGCTAGGGCAATAAAATGTAGTTTAACGGGGAGATTCAAAGCCGGGAGCCGCTTTACTTACCTTTGCCCGATCCCGCGATACAATAACTGACGTAAACGAGATTACGTCAGCTATTGCATCACGGGATTGGGCTAAGGTAAGAGCGTGGGTTTAACGCCTCCTACCCAGTGCCGTTAAGTGTCGCGCTACTATGTAGCGCAAACCTTAACGGTAGGGGTTTTACATCTGTAGCACGGCGCTATTTCCAAAAACATTTGGAAATGGCGCTGTGCTCTAAATTCCGTCTAAAACCCACGTTAACCCAAATTTTTTTCGGGTTAACGTGGGTTTTAGACGGAAAAGGGCCATATTGTATCTCCCTCCTAAATCTAGTAAAATCCATCAGCTTATTGGTCAGTATTGTGTAAGAAGTTTCAATGTGGTCACACAAAAGCCAGTATAGAAGTTGATAGCTAGCAGTAAAGGGTCTTTTATTCCACACTTTCCCAAGTGAAATGTTCTTGGAACAGCCAGAGCCCAGACCATGAACACATTGTAAATCTGTGGGCAACCTGAAGACTGTGCACTGGAAGTGTCCTTGAAAAGGTGGAGTAAAGGAAAAATGACTCTTAGCTAAAAGATACTGAGTGATATAATCAAACCAGAAGGTGCATCAACCAAGAATCAGTTTACAGGGATGTCCACATTGATTGTATTAGGTTTTGATAGAATTTCTATTTTCCCTTTTTTTCAATAAAGATGGACAGGGTTAGATTCCATTAAACTTACCCAATTCCATACTGTAGACTCTAGGAAATAAACATTTCCTATACGTCTGTCGGTTTTCAGGACAAATATGATATTTCTATTGAGGGGTAAAATTCATAGATTCTCCCATATAATCTATACCTCCTTTCATGACTGACTGACTCTGTAAATTTCACCCGTAGTCATAAACAATAAAAGATTGTGAAGACTGAACACATCTTATTGCACTGCTTGTAACTAAGGGTTTAATACACACACCAATCATTCTGTCATTAGCTTCAGTACATTTCCAATGAATAGACACTATGCTATAGTATGAAGATCAATAAATGTTATAGGGGCCATTAAACTGGTCAGGATCCATCACACCCAGAACCAGTAACTAGATATGGACTCAAAGCAGACCTGGTTCCAAATCGGATTTTACGGATCTGAGCAGACTTGATAATTATTGAACGACCGGACGAGGATGTTCGAATTCGGAATTTGATTTTCGGAATTTATCGATTTCGTGGAAACAATTGTGAACCCTCGATTCTGTATATGGTACAGTATATGGTAAGGTGTATGGGAGGTTTACTGAATTTGCAACATGGGATAATTATCTAATGTTCTGGCTATTTGTATGGATTCCCTAGACCATTTTCCAGGTCCCAGAGCCATTTACAGTAAGTTACCATTGCTATTTATGCCTTTATTTAAATCAAACTTTTTCTGATTTTTTTGCTCAACATTGACATTAATGGGTCCGATTTTGGACCGGAAATCTGAAATTTGAACGGATTTTACGAAATTCACCCATCTCTATTGCTGACATCTGTTTATTGCTACAGTATTTGGCTGTTTTTTTTACAGCATCAAATTATTTTCACAGTCAATAGACAAATCTTTAGACTGTAGAGACTCTTTTGTGCAGCGGCTTAACATTAGGACCCGCAACAGCAGGGGGGGCTTGGGGGGTAAGAGGGGCCCGTCATCCCCTTCCCAAATGCTCCACGATTAGATGTTTTTAAACAGCTGATCGTGCATATGTACTAAACATACGCGCCATCAGCTGTTTAAAAGACCAGAACTGACCTGGCAGAAGTTCCGGTTCGGTTCTGGTCTTTTAAACAGCTGCGTGTATCTGTACTACATGCATGCGATCAGTTGGTTAAAATCAGCTGATCACTGAGCCTCAGGGCAGGGGAGTATGTCAGGGGCCACCAGTGTGTGGGTGTGACCCGGCGGTCTTGGTTAACATTGGTACCAATGACAAAGTTAGAGGAGGAGGTGAGGTCCTTAAACATGATTTCCGAGAGCTAGGGGCCAAGATAAAAGCAAGGACCTCCAGGGTAGTGTTTTCAGAAATACTACCGCAGCCATGTGCTAAGCCAGGGAGACAGCAGGAGCTTAGGAGCATTAATGCTTGGCTAAGAGAGTGGTGTAAGGAAGAAGGGTTTGGGTTTATTGAGAACTGGGCAGACTTTGCTGTCGGCTACAGGCTCTTGAGGAGGGATGGGTTCCATCCACTGATGGCGGTTGAAGTGTTTTAGTGGGTAGATGGCTAGAGGGTTGGAGGAGATTTTAAACTAGGTTTGGGGGGGAGGGTATTAGCAGTCTCACTGGGATAGATAGCCCAGGAGGAAAGCAGGGTATAGATAGGCCAGGGGTGGGTGGAAAGGGGGGTGGGGCTAGCATAGGGGATAGGGAGGCATGTGTATTAAAGTGTACGAATAAATTACAGGATCATAATCTAAAATGTATGTTTGCAAATACGAGAAGCCTGGCTGACAAAATGGGTGAATTGGAAATTATGGCATTGAATGAAAAGTATGATGTAATAGGTATAGCAGAAACGTGGTTGAACAGTTCTCACGACTGGGCTGTAAATATAGAAGGATATGCCTTGTTTAGGCAAGACAGAAAAAAAAGGAAAGGAGGAGGAGTATGTGTTTATGTTAAAAAAGAATTGAAGCCAAATTTAAAAGAAGAGATAACTGGGGATATGGATGATAAAGTGGAGGCAATATAAGTGGAATTAGGCAACAGGAAAGGGGGTAATGTCATTGTTGGTGTCTGCTATAAGCCGCCAAATGCTAGCAGAGAGGAGGTGAGTCAACTTCATATGCAGTTGGCAAGGGCTGCAAGTTTGGGGAGTGTGCTCATTATGGGGGACTTTAATTACCCTGACATTGATTGGTGAAGTGGAACTGCCATCACAGAAAAAGGCGATGAGTTCCTGAATTTGCTGCAGGATAATTTTCTTTTACAGGAGGTTGAGGTTCCTACTAGTTTTGGATCTGGTAATATCTAATATTGGGAAATAAATGTAAAAAAAATAAATCCGCGCCCATGTGTCTGAATTATGATGTAAAGAGCCAAATGCAAAGGAAGAAAAAGGCATTTAAAACCTTTAAGGGAATGGAAAGGGCCTTTAGGGATTATAAAAACTGTAACAAGGAGTGTAAGAAAGCAATCAAACTAGCTAAAATTAATAATGAAGTTAGGATAGCTAAACAAAGCATCACTAAGCCTAAATTTTTTTTCAAGTATATTAATAGTAAGAAGATGAGGACTGAGAATGTGGCACCATTAATTAATGGGGATAAGATAGTTACGGAGGATGGCGATAAAGCTTCTGTATACACTATAGAAGATCCAAGTACAGATATCATAGAGTATAGTAGCAATAAAGGTATTAAAGATTCAAGTGCACCGAGTATATGGTACAGAAAGAACTAAATAAGGTTAATATTAATAAATCTCCTGGACCAGATAAAATACATCCTCGGGTACTTAAGGAGCTAAGTTCAGTTTTATCTAGGCCATTGTTTCTTATTTTTGTTGATTCCCTCATGTCCAGTGGTGTGCCTCTGGATTGGAAAAAGGCTGATGTTATTCCAATATTCAAAAAGGGTAGTCGTTCACAGCCGGGTAATTACAGGCCTGTAAGTTTAACTTCAGTGGTGGGGAAGATCCTGGAAAGTTTAATAAGGGAACATGTTCTAGAGTATGTTTCAAGGACTGACATTATAAGTAGTAACCAGCATGGATTTAGGAGGAATGGATCTTGTCAAACTAACTTGCTTGGCTTTTATGAGGAAGTAAGTAGAAATTTAGACTCTGGTATAGCAGTAGATGTAGTTTACTTGGATATTGCAAAGGCTTTTGATACGTGTATTGATATGTATAAGCTAAGGTCTGTTGGTCTGGGGAGTCACATTTGTACATGGATAGAAAAATGGTTAATGAATAGGATGCAGAGAGTAGTTGTTAATGGGGCTTCATCATTATGGACTTAAGTGCTAAGTGGGGTGCCACAGAGTTCTGTGCTGGGGCCGCTTCTATTTAATCTATTTATTAATGATTTGGAAGTGGGTATTGTCAGCAAGGTTTCTGTGTTTGCTGACGACACAAAACTTTGTCGACCAATTAAAAAACTTCAGAGGATGTGCAATCGTTGCAAGAGGATCTAGATAGATTGTCACATTGGGCTGCTAAGTGGCAGATGAAATTCAATGTTGATAAATGTAAGGTGATGCATTTTGGACTTAAAAATCCTTGTGCTACTTATACTATAAATGGCTCTGTGTTAAGTGAATACCTGTTGGAAAGGGATCTTGGAGTTTTGGTGGATAACAAACTTAAAGGTAGCAAGCAGTGCCAGGCAGCAACAGCCAGAGCCAGCATGGTATTGTCTTGTATAAAGAGAGGTATGGATTCAAGGGAGGAAAATGTAATTCTCCCTCTCTACAAAGCATTGGTAAGGCCTCATTTGGAATATGCAGTGCAATTTTGGAATCCTGTGTACAAAAAGGACATCTTTGAAATGGAAAGGCTTCAGAGAAGGGCAACTAAATTAATAAGGGGATTGGGGGAGCTTGAATATGAAGAGAGACTGGAAAAGTTACAATTATGTATGCTGGAGAAAAGGCGCTTGCGTGGGGATATGATTACTGTGTATAAATACATTAACGGGCCATACAATAAACTATCTGGGGCATTTTTCACCAATAGAACATGTCAGAGGACACACGGACATCCCTTAAGACTTGAAAAAAAAAGGTTTAGGCTTCAAGCTCGGAAAGGGTTTGTCACTGTGAGAATGGTAAAGCTATGGAACTGCCTTCCAGTGATCGTTGTTATGGCAGGTTCATTGGTCAGTTTAATAAAAAGCTGGATGAGTTTCTGCAAACAAGGAATGTTGCAAGTTACTGGTATTGATACATAAAGTAGAGTTGATCCAGGGAAATTTCCGATTGCCAGGAATGAATTTTTCCCCCCTTCATAAATTTGGTGGTTTTTTTTTGCCTTTCTCTGGATCAACAGTTAGGCAGGAAATGAGGATATTGCTAGATGGGTTGGACTAGATGGACGTATGTCTTTATTCAACCTCAAATACTACACTATACCAGTCTTGCAATGGGGGGGACCATGCCCCTGCAGTTAAGCACTTTCTTTTGTGCTACATTATCTTCAAACATGTACATTACTTCTCTTGTAAAATATTAGTCAGGAAGAAGGCAAGAAGACCTTGATGGACAGTCCTAAACAGATGACCTATTACAAGAAAGACAATAGGTAAGTTAAAGGGCATGTCTACCCCTTTAAATATTTTTTGATATAGTGTAGGGCTTCCTCCCCCAGCCCCAATCGCCATAATATAATTTTTAGAAACTCCCCTCTTTCCTCCGCCGCACTGTCCCGGCCCTCAGCTTGCATGAAACTGCAAACAGGGGACCGGACCGGCAGCTGTGTCCCTGATTGGCTGAGAGGCAGCTCAGAACGCCGGGGGAGAGAGGGAAGGTAAGTAGAGTTAGGGGGACTTTCTGATAAATCAATTATGGCGGTTGGGGCTGGTGGAGGGAGACCTAAAATATAACCAAGGGGTTTTATGCTAGGGGGAGGGAGAGCAAAACGGGTAGGAGAGGGAGAGAGAGGGAGGGCTGCAGTGCGCATGTGCAAATTCTCCCGGGGGAGAGACAGGAGGCAGAGTCCTATATGGACTCTGCCAGGCTCCTGGTGGCCAATTTTGGGACTTTGGAGTGGCATTGCAGGGCAGCCATTTGGAGCAGGGATGTAAGGTAAAGATTTTATTATACTACAGAGTGGGGCCAGTAGTGGGTTAAATTATAGTTTTGGGGGTGGACATGCCCTTTAAACTTAAAGCAATATTGCCAAGTCAGTAGTGTGTTTACTTCGATTTTCTTTTTATTCCTCTGACTTTATTACTATGACCTTTAGCTTCCCCCATACAGTGAGCTCTTTAAACACTGTGAACTTGCTACTATAATTGACTTTAGAACCAATCAGCGGTTTGGATCCTGATCTAGAGGTAGAACAGGAATCTGGTAAAAATTAACCGCGTTTGTATGGAAGAAATATGTTTAAAAAGAAAGATGAAGTTGACTTCTAACTTCTTACTTAATATTGCAGCTTATTGAATTTCTTTATTTTAAAAAAAAATATTATTTTTAATAAAATATTTTTAGAAGAATAAATACCAGTAGAACAGTCAATAGAAAGATGTTCGGTTATTTCCAAGTGTGTAAGGAAAGAGAGTCAGGGAAATATTCCATGCATACATCAATTACATAGGACCTCTGCGGATTCCATCTGTAGAAATATTCTAGTTTCTCTTGGCCTTAACTTATTTTGCATTATTTTAACAGACATGTGCCTTCTTAGTGAAAATGAAAAACAGTTATTCCTTTATATCTGGCCAGTTTGATTCACAAGAGGATAAAATATGCACGCAAGGCCAGGAATTTAAATTATACACAGATTTAAATACAAAGGAGGAAGAAATTTTTTTTTTCTATATCTCAAAGGTATTCATTTTAATATTTGAATCTTTTTTTAACCAATTATATATGTATTCATTAAAAAAAGAATTGAATATATAATATTATTCCTAATAATAATAATAGTAATAACAATAGCATCCGGTAATGGTAGTGTGTCATGGTTAGGGTAGAAAAAAAAGTTTTCACCTACAGAAACTCTTCAATATTAATATATACCATTGGTGTCCAACACAAGGTTTATTTGAAAAAAAAAGTGGGACCATTGTGGGACCATTGAGGTGGGCGGGACTATGAGCAGGCATGGGCAGTGGCAGTTTGGGCACCACTAATTTTTTCAATAAAAAGACCCATTTGGTTGGGGAATTCTAAATACAGATATGTTGAAAGAATAAGTAAAAAAGAACAAGTAGGCTAAGACAAAACCTCCATGTAAATAATAAGAATTGTATCCAGGGAAACATTGTTAGGGGGGAATTTGGTATAAGACTAATATGTAACATGCATGTTTTATATATGTGTTTGAAGTCCTGTTATCGATACAATTCAGTGTATCAATAGCAACTTTAGTAGCGAAACTAGGGGCATATTTATAAAGACCAAGAACTCCAAAGATGGAACTCCCTTCTAAATTAATGGTAAAATGCTGGTATTTCTGGATGATGAATTATTATTACCGGTAGTCATAACTGTCAATATGAGTTTTATTCCAATACCAATGGAAAGTGTAATGGCAAAAGAAAAGTAACATTAAATATATATATATATATATATATATACACTGTGTATTATGCATGGAGCATTAACAAATTATTTACAGTATATTACACATGCCTAGGTAATCTACATATTGTCTTCATTGTTGAAAAATCAATTGCTCTGGTCAATAGAGAGCTGACATTTCAGATTCTGTAATAGCCCTTCTTCTTCCCAGGATGCACCACTCCTTGGAATGTTCCTTACAGTGATTTCTACTGATTGGCTGTTGGGTGGGTCAAACATGCTCAGATGTTGACTGAGCAACTGAATCAACCCAGGGAGAGAGAACTTTGAATGTCTCTGCCCATTCCTGGGAATGTTGGGAGTGAGAATCAGACCCAATACCTCCTTTTTCCTTTCAACTCATCACAAGCTGTATAACTATTGGGTCATGCAAACAAGAAGTCAGTATCTACAGACGGACAGTAGTTCTCTGATCTGGTTTCGTGATCAGTCTACCAGTTTTGCTAACAAAATGTTGCCACTAAACAGAAATTCTTAGTGGAAATTTCTGGTTTTGCAGTTAAAATTTCACCATTAAAACCACAATTTGGCCACAGCATTTCAGTTTTTATAGTGAAATTTGATAGGTCACACCCCTTCCCCCACGTCCTGCTGTGTTTGTGTCACCTATGGATTTTAATAGTATGAATTAAAGATAAGTTTTATGTTACTTACCTTGTTTCCGATCCTGTAGCCTTGCTTGCACTGCTTTATGTAATAGTAAAATAGTAAATAGTAAAATAGTAAATAGTAATAGTAAAATTTGAACAATAAGTTTTGAATCTTAAGGTTTGTACACACGTGCCATCGCGCGGTCCCGACCTGCGATGCACGATGTGTCTGAATATTTGTTTCGACCGATAATCGGCCCTTGTATGGGCCCTTTATCGTCCGAAGCGGCCATTCGGTTGGGGAACATTGCCCAACCGACCTGGCGGATCTCCGTACGACCGGCTGTTCCAGCCGATAAAGGGCCCATACACGGGACAATTATCGGCCGAAACGAACGTTCAGACACATCTGTGTTCACAAACCCAGTGGCAGAACAAAACCCGACAGGACTCACCCATCTCTCTCTTGAAGCATTTATATATGCATAGAGAAAGTTGGGTAGTTTGGGGTATTTTTTTTTCTTGAATGTATATCTATTTGTGCTGAGCTTCCCCTTTAATGTTTTTGCCACACTAACAAGGCAGTTTATTGCAAACTAACTTCCTAGAACACATAAGAGACATGGGACAAAGCAACACCCCTGATTGGTGGGAAATCTAGTAGAACAAGGCAGCTTTGTGGTAAGGCTTAAAAATGATTTTATTATAACGTGGGATAATCCCAAACAGCACTAACCACTTGTTGATTGATATACATCATTCTGATATTGATGCCAGGATTTCCAAGGCTACTTTTCAGCCAAAGATTCCCAAGAGACAAACATAAAGCATTTACTCACCTACATAATTCATCTTCATACATTAAAAGTTAAATGATGTTTGGCATTATTGGCAATACATTAAGATAGAGACATAAACAAATTAGAAGAATAATTCATGTGCCCTTTATTTCTTCTAAACTTTAAGATAGGAATGTTAAAAATATATAATTTAAGCAATTATTTTTAATACAAGTAACCGATCACTATAGTTAATCCTCCACTCTCTCTGTACTGTACTATTAAGTTAGCCATACACTACGAGCTCATCTTCATGTGATGTCAAAACCATGTGATGTCATGTGATGTTAACTTGCGATCCCAAAAAGACTGGGCCAGACGGGAAACATCCAATAAATCTGTCTAGTAGTCCTAGCCTAATGCATCTTACAGGGTTATTCAATAAAACTTCTTATCGTTAAAAATGGGGCTAATTTTGCCCCAACCAATCAGATGTTCGCTTTCAAATGTTAAATAACATCTGATTGGTTGGGGCAAAATTAGCACCATTTTAAACAATAACAACTTTTATTGAATCTCCCTGTTAATCTCCATTCTACCCAATGGACATGGCCATGATACATTGAGAATGGTCCATGGTTGTTGACTCTTACAGTATTCACAGCAATCTTACCTCCCACAAAGACCCTGGTATGTTCAAATATGTTCAGGTTCGTATTATCTCAAAATGTAAACATTTTCGATCCTCTTTCCACATAGAAGTAATATGTGTATCTTGGAACCCATTGCTTTAATCCTCTTTCTCTTTTTCTTGCTCTGATAACCTTATTGTGCCAGAACTGCAGATATAGCATTAAGAGGTAAAAACTGTGAGGTAAAAACTCTTGGATCAAATATATCTAATACCTTATACAGTAGGTGTATGGCCAGCCACAGCATTTCCTAAAACAATCTAGTCAATAAAACCTGGGTAAGATCAATCAAATACAATGCATCAGGGAACTAGATTTTGTTTGGCCTTTTATCAGCTGAAAATGTCTCTTGGACCAGTTTAGTACTGATAGCATCTGCTGGTGGCGATTGGAATGATCTCTCTATACAAATTACGGCGAGAGCATTGCAAATGTGTCTAGAGTGAGTTATAGCCAATGACAGGCAGCTACCATTGGAATATGTCTGTCACCTGCTATAAATATTTACTCTGTGTACCCGGCTAAAACAAATGAAAGTCCCTGTCAAACAATGTAAAGTCAACACAACCGTAGACATTTTCCTATAATTACTTTTCGCCTAGTGTGATCGGTTATCACTGCTATAAACATACACCATGGCCTTTTAGAAACAATCACCATTCATATTTCCACGTGACCCTCTGATTCCAATATATTAATAACCCTTCCTACCATCGATCTGGCTCGAAAAGCTTTATTTGTCAAAAAAGAAGTCACAAAATGCCTGACCGAGGTTAAAGACTTCACATTCTCGCTTCCTCTGACTATTTGTTTATCTACGGGATCTCCAGATATTGAAACAACATTGAAACGTCAAGTTTGTTAATGTTATTCAGGTGACAGAAACATCTGAAACGCTGGAACGTTTGTAGGTTTGTGTTAACTTGGGGGCAATTCAAGATAAGAAAGTCAAACAATAGAATCAGAAGGGAAGATCCTGTTATGGTCCTCAGTGAGTGTTGAATGAGGGATGTTATACACAACAGATTAAAGGAGAGGAGATTCACACTGGAATATTAGGAAGGATGTTGGATATATACAGGGCAGGACAAAGAAAATGATATTATTTGGTTTGGTTCACACGCCACTTCTGCAAAGATTCTGTCTAAACAATTTCAACACCACGTTTATTAATCTCCCCAACAGGTCCTTATCTTACACACTTGTATCTAACAATAGGACTTGAAGGTAAACCACAGAATTTTCTCTCCAGATTCATTGAGCCTTATTTAAAGGAATAGGTCACTACCAAAGTGGGCGAATGAAACCCCTTATTTTTGCACATAGCCCGGCAGTAAATAAGTAAAAACAATATCCAGGGAAGTAGGACTAAGGATTCCAACCTCCCATTGTGCAGTATGTGCAGTTCAATTCCAGGGCTGAACAGATAAAGTTGGATGCTTGGTGCTCATACTGACAACTGTGAAGTCTGACAGCGAACACTTCCTCCAACAGTCTCTCCTATCTTTAAAACAGGTTCAGATACACAGATAGGAGAGACAGCTGTCAGTGTGAGTAAGGAGCACAGAACTTCCCATATTTAACAATGGACTTCACAACAGGAAGTAGGAATTCAAGAAAATTATACAGTTTTTTTTTTTACATTTTTTTACACAAATCATTTCTGTAGACTGTCCGTAGGTTAAGAATGTTTATCTGACAGCCAAGGATGACCATTAGAGATGTTCGAAACTGTTGAGTTTCGTTCCGTTTTCGAATTTTCAAGTTTTCCGGAAAATTCTGGAAGATTCGAAAACAGACCCATAAAGGTCTATTGGAGAGAAAAAATTGAAAGTTTCTGTCCATTTTGAGGGACAAATAGTAATAGTAGGTTACTGTAAATGACACAGAGACCTGGGGAATGGTCTGGGGAACCCATAAAAAGAACCAAAACATATTTTAAACTACCTTTCCTCACGATTGGGCTGTTTTTGAGCTTCTGCATTCTATTTTTGAGGGTCACCAAAATCAATCATTACTTTCGAGGATTCGATTTTCGATAATCGTCTACTTTCAATTTTCGATAATCGTCTACTTTCGTTTTTCGATAATCGTCTACTTTCAATTTTCGATAATCGTCTACTTTCAATATTCGATAATCGTCTACTTTCAATTTTTGATAATCGTCTACTTTCTATTTTCAATAATCGTCTACTTTCAATTTTTGATAATCGTCTACTTTCGTTTTTCGATAATCGTCTACTTTCTATTTTCAATAATCGTCTACTTTCGATTTTCAATAATCATCTACTTTCAATTTTCGATAACGTCTACTTTCATTTTCGATAATCGTCTACTTTCTATTTTCGATAATCGTCTACTTTTCTATTTCGATAATCGTCTACTTTCAATTTCGATAATCGTCTACTTTCTATTTTTCGATAATCGTCTACTTTCTATTTTCGATAATCGTCTACTTTCAATATTCGATAATCATCTACTTTCAATTTTCGATAATCGTCTACTTTCTATTTTCGATAATCGTCTACTTTCAATTTCGATAATCATCTACTTTCAATTTTCGATAATCGTCTACTTTCTATTTCAGAATCTTCTACTTTCATTTTCAATAATCATCTACTTTCAATTTTCGATAATCGTCTACTTTCAATTTTCGATAATCGTCTACTTTCTATTTTCAATAATCGTCTACTTTCGATTTTCAATAATCATCTACTTTCAATTTTCGATAATCGTCTACTTTCAATTTTCGATAATCGTCTACTTTCTATTTTCGATAATCGTCTACTTTCTATTTTCGATAATCGTCTACTTTCAATATTCGATAATCATCTACTTTCAATTTTCGATAATCGTCTACTTTCTATTTTCGATAATCGTCTACTTTCAATTTTCGATATATCTCTCTTCAATTTTCGATAATCGTCTACTTTCTATTTCGATAATCGTCTACTTTCAATTTTTCGATAATTGTCTACTTTCAATTTTCGATAATCGTCTACTTTCAATTTTCGATAATCGTCTACTTTCTATTTTCGATAATCGTCTACTTTCAATTTTCGATAATCGTCTACTTTCAATATTCGATAATCGTCTACTTTCAATTTTTCGATAATCGTCTACTTTCGTTTTTCGATAAAACGAAAGTAAGTCCCACACTACCTCCTTCCCTTATGTTATGCCCATGGTGTTAATTAAAATGCTAGATTCCCACTACTGGGAGTACTTTAGAATTACACTTACCCAAACTCTCACCCCTCTGCTCCCTTTCCACCTTAGTGTCGGAGAGGGAAATCCCCCAGTGGGCCCACACATCCAAGAAAATAGAGAAAACTGCTTAAATTTAAATGCAGACACCCCCCCCCCCCCCCGCTATGTTACTGAATTATCAGTTACAGCCCTGGTCTGGTAGAAGTTCTAGTGATATTTATTTTTTTTAGCTACGTTATTTGACTTAATGCAATAAATACAGAGCTATTACCACCGCATATAGCCATGGTGAAAATTGGATTTATAAATACGGAGTTAGAAAAAAGTCCAAGTTGTGCAGCTCTCTATAAAATGTATTTAAATAGAATACAGTTACATCGTGTTACACCAGCCTCAACAAAATCATGTCTGAGGTTGATAAAGGGAGTGGATAGTCCCAAAACATCGCCTGGTGTAACATGTTGTAACTGTTTTCTATTTAAAGAAATTCTGGATATATATGTGGACTGCTGGATATATTGCCGGACTGCATTGCCATAGCAATGTCCGGCAAAAACCAAACGGTGAAAATAGTCCTCCTTAATAAATATGCCCCTAAGAGAATATTAATAATTAAATGGAATTTCAATGAAAAGTTGAGAGTTGGATCCGTGCCTTATTCTGGTTTGAAACCGGGATTCATGGCTGAAATTTAGGAGGTACAATGATGTCTGCTATGAACTCAGAATTCCAGCGATGATTAGCCTTAGTGCTACCTGCTTAGTTTAGAAATTTGGGTTGAAAGCAGCCCCAAAGACCTGGCAATTCCACTGGCGCTGGGCACATTCAAAATCGAATAGGAAAAGCCCTACTGCAAAGAACCTTCACTTTATTTACTCTCCATCATAGACTACCATTCCCCATTCACCTGACGTGAGCATTGACAATTGAAAGATATGTGTATACTAGAAAGACTGAACCAGAAACATGGTACCAACATCTAGTGAGTCTTGTAAAATATTTACCACGTTCAAACCATCACCCCCCATTTCTTTATTATAATAGGACCACTGTCCTACTCATACCTTCTGGTATGTCAGCATCATCTGTAATCTCATTAAACCCCTCACTTTCTAAAAGAACATAAACAATGAATATAGTTCCCGTTAACAAACAGGCTGGAAAATTCTCCTGGAACCAAATTACTTTCCTTCCACACCCTTCCTTCCAATCCTGGGACAGTTTTCTTGCCAAATTCATTACAAACCGTAATGTTGCAAACGCTCTGAGAATTTCTAGTAATAATGTGAAAGGAACTCTGTGCGTCCAAGAGAACTGTTGAGCTTTTGATTGAGAAATAATTCTAGCTGAATATACCTGTGGTGCACCACATCCACAGATTGCTCAATCATCTGCTCTCAAACGTGATCCAAGAAGGGCCCATACACGATGCACTGGGGAATGTAATGTATTCCCCACGGCTGGATCTGACTTCATCGCTTGCTGGTTTTCTGGCAGATATTCCGTATCTAATGCGCTCCAGTGTCAATGTATCAGGCTACTTTGTAAATAATAGAAAACCAATAAAAAAGAAACAATATCCTGCAATAAGACTATGCGTAGTAATTACAGGACAACCCCTAGGTGACTTTTAGTGCAGAGCGTATGTAACAACAACATTTAAAAGCTGAACTCTTAATGTACTATATGATAATGTTGGCTTATGCTTGGCTGAGGAGTATACTTGGCAATTGATGGCAATTAGGTATGGGCTAGAACTCAAACCCCAGTTGGATTTTATGAGTTAGTACGAACTCTGACCTTTTTGGACTTATCGAACTTGCTGCCTTTATTTTATCAGAACTTTTCAAACTATTTGTCCCCATTGACTTTAGTGAGTCCATTTTGGGACTACTGAACTTTCAAACTTTTACTGAAGTTCAAAATTCCAAAATTCCATTCCTGGCAGCAATTTCTTCTTTGACATTATCCTCTATTTTGTAGCCAGGTCAGTTAACATGTAATTTTTATATATGACCCTATTAATGGTGGCGCAATGGCCATAGGTCTATATTAAGTTGACTTCTAATATCCTTATATTATACTGTATGGGGTATTTCCTATAATACAAAAGTTTTGACAAGTCATATGACATCTCTGGTGAGTAAGCCATGGTGATGTCACCACTAAGGTACATATTTAAAGGGTACCACATTTCCAAATTATGACCAACCGCATGGTATAGCCTAATGCCTATAGATAACTGTCCACATTGGAATTTTACAACTGTGGTTATAAAATAATGATGTATCCATAAAGTACTTATAACGCTTGTTAACTTATGGCCAAGTTGTAAAATTAACTTATGACTAACGGTGGGTTTATACATTTGCCCAAAACACTGGGTACACGTGTGCCGGTATTTAGACCATACAGAACACTGTATTCGACCTATTGGCTTGGTCTAAATAGCATTGGTCTACTGCAAATGGTTCACAATCGAAATTTCAGTGTAACCAATCCTGTGGTCCATTGAAAGCCAGGTGATCGAATGAAATTTACCGCCATGTCTGACTGAAAGTTTGGCGAATTCGAACAAAGGGTTTGAGCAACATTAATCAGTCGTGACCAAAAATTACCTCCGATATACCGAAATTTTAGTTGTGCCGGTCAATCGGGATGAAATATCAGATCATATATATATATTTTCCAGGATGTATTGTAATTTTTGTGTAACAAATCTGAGATTCTGCTGACCTTGTGCAATTTAACTTCTCAGTTAACTCAAGGACTCTACTTACTTCCAATTTACTTTGTATGTCTGTTTTAATAAAATCAATGAGGCAGGAAGGTCCATTTAAAACTGGACTGATTTCCTATGGTGAGCACTTTAATATTACTATGTTTTTATACTTAGAAAATGTAAACGACAAAACAATAAAAGGACCCCCCTCACATTAAGACTAAGCAGGGTGGGGAAATAAACTGAATGGTCCTCACTTTCATTAAGGGGAATCTTTCATTGACAGTTCTGATGGCTAGACATCTCTAGCTCTACCCCCATCTCCCTGCGAGAACTGTCTAATGGGAAGATGCACTTCTTGCAGAGCATTCCCTCCCCTTATGGTGGCCATACATATGTTCGATTTTACTTACTGGAACCACCTCTCCCATTCTTCTATGCGACTGACATGCGATTGCAAAATTAAATTCATTTTGCAAAGCAAGTTGGTCGCATAGAAGAATGGGAGAGGCGGTTTCGGCAGGATCGATCGAATGTCGCAGGATCACTCGGTCGGGTAAGTAAAATCGAACATATGTATGGCCACCTTCAGTTAGGCGCTGGGCTGAAAGTAAGTAGACCTAGAACTATCTGGTAATCAGAACTTTCAATTAAAGATTAAAGGTAAAGTCAGGGGTGAGAACCAAGAAGTTAAGGTTAAACTAGTAGGGGTTAAAGGTTAAAATATTTTGTTGTTCTTTAAATGCTTTTAGCAATGCTTATTCAGTTATGTACTGTACTAAACAGAAACCCTCTGCACATACCTGATCATGCAGTCGTTTCAAAATTCTCCCTGTTGATATGGAGAAATGTGGAGCACGAAAATATGGGTCGGGCTTTAAAATCCAGTATTTAGGTTTGTTTGGTATTCCTGTAGCAAAGTATGTGATCTTATAGGGCCAGACTGTTCAATAACTGACATTTAAAATGATTAGTTGAATACCTTGTCAGTGTAGCATTTCCATACCAGGAGCATCAAGCCTTTTTGCAGAGACTAACACAGGGAACAGCATAGCCGCGATGTTAAGCAGTAGAGATGGCCTAACTCACTGAATTCCGTTCCTTTTGCAGATTCTGGGGGAAAAAATGAATGAGTTCCACCTACAATTAAGATCTAAATAGCAATGGTAACTTACTGTTAATGGCTCAGGGAACTGGGAAATGGTTAAGGGAACAGGTATCAATGACAACAACAACACTGCCCAGTACCAGATACTTCATTCACTTCCTCTTTTGGCATTCCGCATATTTTTTTAGGAAATTTTCGAGAAATTAAAAATTTACAAAATCAAAAACTTTTAAAATTTCTTGAAAAATTTCTCATAAAAAGTCAGAAATCAGCAAAGTCCGACTCCGTTGGATCCGAGAAATCCGCTTTGGAACTGGGTTCGGGTCCATCTCTATTAGGGAGGTTGTTACATAGATATCATTCACTCCATTCCTTCAGGGTGGCAAGGAGTCACATCATAAAAAGATGCATAGGAATGGTGCTCACACTGGAACTATCCGCAATAATAATCACAATTACTGCATCCACAGGTCAGAGCCTCTGAGCATTCTCCATTAAGGTAGGACAGGTCCCAGTTCTAACCAGCAACTCCTTCCCAGATGACAGCTCAACATTCCTCCCTTTGCTGGCTCCCATTCCTTATTCTCTAATGGAGTACTCATGGTTGATTCCATTAGAGATTGGGGGAGGGTCAAACAAGTCAACAGAAGAAGCAGCAGTAAGCGACTTATTACCAGCTCTCTGGGAGCTTAGGAAGTGGGGAGTAGAAGAAAAGCCTCCTTCCCCCCTGATAAATGTAGTTCCAGATAAAAATGTCAAAATAGTTGCCTGGTTCTCCCCCCTTTGTAAGCTCAATAAGCAGCCAGAGAGAAGATGTCTCGGTATCTACCCATAAGACATTGGCCGTTATGTCAGCATTATGTTCAATACTGGCATCTATAACCCTGAAGGAAGCCAGCACAAGCAGAAGACTTTGAAATGGAGAAATTGAGAGGTGTAGAGAGATTCTGGGACCATTGGAATAAAAGGTAATTATAATGATCTTAGGGTTTGGGGGGGGGTCCTGAAATTAAGTATACATTTTAGTGTGGGGTGGGCATAACCATTAAATATATTATTTATGTTCGGAACCAATTTCACTGTTAAACTTGACACACTGTGTGAGAAGCTGGAAACAGCTTATGGCCTAACACACCATAGGAATCCTTAGTAGAGTTAATGTTCAAATACTTAACCCAACCAATTACTTTGCTGCATATAAATTGCTAGACATAGCCCGTATCAAGTATTGTTAGAGTCCTGATATTCTGCAGGTATTAAATGAACAAGTAATTTAATATAAATTGCCTTCAATGCTCCAGTTATCATTTAAGACATCAACAGAAACAAGATATACCTTAATAATGAAACACCATATAACAAAAATGTTAAAATGTCCCTCAGTGCACATCTAGTAATAAGTAGACGTTCTTGGATCATTATCAGCATGGCACCCTTTCAGACGCTAACATAAATATACAAACCTGTGTAGCGCAGAGACCAAGATCAGTGAACTTTATTAGTTAAACCTTTTTAATGGAAAAATACGCTTAAGAAGCTTTAGAGATTTTAGCAAGACTCTGTACTAGACATTTCCTTTGCTCACTACCAGAAAATCTATAGTACTCCACACTGCAGGTAAGTAGGGCAAATCCAGTCACTGCTATCTATGCCTCCATCCTAATATAGGCATAAGAAAGAGCCCAGTGTGGCTCGAAACATGTCTGCACATGTAAAGTAAAAGTTGCCGGTTGCAGTTATCCTGCTTGTTGTCTGAAGTGTTACCTCTATCACTCTGATTCTTTGCAACATTTTGCTCACTACCAGGGGCACTTCTAGGGTTTACCAGGGGCACTTCTAGGGTTTGTGCAGCATGAGACAAAATTTTGAATGCTGCCCTTCGCACGCCTCTGCATTAGAGTGGTTGTGGCTTTGGTTTTGGTTTTGCCAATGGCCGTGGCTTCACTGGTGGGCATAGGTAAAATTTTACGATTTTGAACTTCCTATCACATAGGTATTTAAACACTTCCTCAGACAGTCAATTACAGTCTGCCACATTTCTTCTTCATTTGTACCGCCTGTGACAAATGTCTCACTTTGCCTAATGGTAGATGTGGCCCTGCTCACTACCATTTAATAAGGAATGTTAAGAGACCATAATGTGGTCATTTGTACAAAGATAATGATCATAAAATACTGATAATGTATGCAGGGTCAGACTGCAGTGGGCCCCTTAATTCTTCCTGGAGGGGCCCTGGTCTATGGGGCATATTTATTAACCAGCAGTATCGGAAACTTCCAATACCACAGGTTAGCATAAAAGTATGTCTGCAACCGTTTGGGCGTACAATACCATGTGGTATTAGACTACCGCAATGACGTTGTTTAAGCAATCTTACAATTACGATCATTTTAGCATTGATGCCTTGCAGTACTGAAGTCCTGAGTTCAATTCCACCCATGGACACATCTGCAAGGAGTTTGTATGTTCTCCCCGTGCTTGCGCCGGTTATATGTATATAAAGTGATTCGATTTTAAGCTCTTCGGAGCAGGGCCTGATATGAATGTATACATGTAATTGTAAAGCGGGCGCTATATAAATCTGCAATAATAATAATTGTATGACCATGATTGTAATAGTATGATTGCAGTCCTAAAAATAGAGAAAATTGTACCAGTCCGAAACTGATCATATGATTGTTTCCTAAAAACTTCCAGCATGTCCATTAACAAAACCAAATTGGTTTGATCATTGTATGATATTGGGATACCCTCATTTTTTGTGTCTGTGGCCCCCAAGTCGATTGTACTAGAATGATGGATTGTAATGCATATTTACTACATAACTGATCATATTAATGTAAGAATTTATTACAGGAAGCTCATGTCATAATGAACCAATTCAATTAGATTTCCAACAATCAGTGGAAATGGAACTACAGCTGAAACACTGGTTCATTAAGATAACACGTAGCGCTTTTCATTCCATATTGTGGAGGTGCAACAACAAAGGTTAAATTCCCGGTAACTCATGATGAAATGTTATCACCCAAGTTCATTAAAGTGAATGAGTGCTCGTCTGAAGCTATTTATCATGCCAAAGCAATATACTACTTCCCTGTGCTAAACAGAACAATAGAGGCTTCTTAAGGTGGGTACAGACTGTAACAATCTGTACACACAGTCACAATCGTACTCCCTATATAAAGTCTATATAAAGTATAGGGAGAACATTAGTGACCGCCATACTCCCTATATAAAGTCTATATAAAGTATAGGGAGAACGTTAGTGACCGCCATACTCCCTATATAAAGTATATATAAAGTATAGGGAGAACGTTAGTGACTGCCATACTCCCTATATAAAGTATATATAAAGTATAGGGAGACGTTGTAGGACTGCCATACTCCCTATATAAAGTATATATAAAGTATAGGGAGAACGTTAGTGACTGCCATACTCCCTATATAAAGTATAGAGAGAACGTTAGTGACCGCCATACTCCCTATATAAAGTATATAAAAAATATAGGGAGAACGTTAGTGACCGCCATACTCCTTATATAAAGTATATATAAAGTATAGGGAGAACGTTAGTGACTGCCATACTCCCTATATAAAGTATATATAAAGTATAGAGAGAACGTTAGTGACCGCCAATCCCCTATATAAAGTATATAAAAAGTATAGGGAGAACGTTAGTGACCGCCATACTCCCTATAAAAGTATATAAAAGTGTAGGGAGAACGTTAGTGACCGCCATACTCCTTATATAAGTATATATAAAGTATAGGGAGAAAAGTTAGTGACGCCATACTCCCTATATAAAGTATATATAAAGTATAGAGAGAACGTTAGTGATTGCCATACTCCCTATAAAGTATATATAAAGTATAGGGAGAACGTTAGTGACGGCCATACTCCCTATATAAAGTATATATAAAGTATAAAGGGAGAACGTAGTGACCGCCATACTCCCTAATAAAGATATAAAAGATAGGGAGAACGTTCGTGACCACCATACTCCCTATATAAAGTATATATAAAGTATAGGGAGAACGTTAGTGACCGCCATACTCCCTATATAAAGTATATATAAAGTATAGGAGAACGTTAGTGACCGCCATACTCCCTATATAAAGTAATATAAATTATAGGGAGAACGTTAGTGACCGCCATACTCCTATATAAAGTCTATATAAAGTATAGGGAGAACGTTAGTGACCCCATACTCCTTATATAAAGTATATATAAAAGTATAGAGAGAACGTTAGTGACCGCCATATCCCTATATAAAGTATATATAAAGTATGGGAGAACGTTCGTGACCGCCATACTCCCTATAAAAATATATATAAAGTATGGGAGAACGTTAGTGACCGCCATACTCCATATAAAGTTATATAAAGTTAGGGAGAACGTTAGTGACGCATACTCCCTATATAAAGTATATATAAAGTATAGGGAGAACGTTAGTGACCGCCATACTCCCTATATAAAGTATATATAAATATAGGGAGAACGTTAGTGACCGCCATACTCCCATATAAAGTCTATATAAAGTATAGAGGAGAACGTTAGGACCCCCATACTCCTTATATAAAGTATATATAAAGTATAGAGAGAACGTTAGTGACCGCCATACTCCCTATATAAAGTTATATAAAAGTATAGGGGAACGTTAGTGACCGCCATACTCCCTATATAAGATATATATAAGTATAGAGAGAACGTTAGTGACCGCCATACTCCCTATATAAAGTATATATAAAGTATAGAGAGAACTTTAGTGACCGCCATACTCCCTATATAAAGTATATATAAGTATAGGGAGAACGTTAGTGACCGTCATACTCCCTATAAAAGTATTATAAAGTATAGGGAGAACGTTAGTGACCGCCATACTCCCTATATAAAGTATATATAAAGTATAGAGACAACGTTAGTGACCGCCATACTCCCTATATAAAGTACATATAAAGTATAGGGAACGTTATGACCGCCATACTCCCTATAAAAATTATATAAGTATAGGGAGAACGTAGTGACCGCCATACTCCCATTAAAGATATATTAAAGTATAGGGAGAACGTTAGTGACCGCCATACTCCATATAAAGTATATATAAAGTATAGGAGAACGTAGTGACCGCCATACTCCCTATATAAAGTATATATAAAGTATGGGAGAACGTTAGTGACCGCATACTCCCAATAAAGATATATATATAAAGTATAGGGAGAAAGTTAGTGACCGCCATACTCCCTATATAAAGTATATATAAAGTATAGGGAGAACGTTAGTGACCGCCATACTCCCTATATAAAGTAGTATATATAAGTATAGGAGAACGTTAGGGACCGCCATACTCCCTATATAAAGTATATATAAAGTATAGGGAGAACGTTAGTGACCGCCATACTCCCTATTAAAGTCTATATAAAGTATAGGGAGAACGTTAGTGACCGCCATACTCCCTATATAAAGTATATATAAAATATAGGGAGAACGTAGTGACCGCCATAATCCCTATATAAAGTATATATAAAGTATAGGGAGAACGTTAGGGACCGCCATACTCCCTATATAAAGTATATAAAAGTATAGGAGAACGTTAGTGATGCCATACTCCCATATAAGTAAAAAAGTATAGGGAGAACGTTATGACCGCCATACTCCCTATAAAAGTATATATAAAGGATAGGGAGAACGTTAGTGACGCCATACTCTATATAAAGTATATATAAAGTATAGTATAAGTATGGGAGAACGTTAGTGACTGCCATACTCCCTATATAAAGTATATATAAAGTATAGAGAGAACTTAGTGACCCCCATATCCCATATAAAGTATATAAAGTAAGAGGAGAACGTTATGACCCCCTATACCTAATAAAGTATATATAAAGATAGGGAGAACGTTAGTGACGCCATACTCCCTTAATAAAGTATATATAAGTATAGGGAGAACGTTAGTGACCGCCATACTCCTATATAAAGTATATATAAGTATAGGGAGAACGTTAGTGACCGCCATACTCCCTATATAAAGTATATATAAAGTATAGAGAGAACGTTTGTAGACCGCCATACTCCCTATATAAAGTATAATAAAGTATAGAGAACGTTTAGTGGCCGCCATACTCCCTATATAAAGTATATATAAAGTATAGGGAGAACGTTAGTGACCGCATACTCCCTATATAAAAGTATATATAAAGTATAGGGAGAACGTAGTGACCGCCATCTCCTATATAAAGATATATAAAGTATAGAGACAACGTTAGTGACCGCCATACTCCCTATAAAAGTAATATAAAGTATAGGGAGAACGTTAGTGACCGCCATACTCCCTATAAATTATTATAAGTATAGGGAGAACGTTAGTGACGCCATACTCCCATATAAAGTATATATAAAGTATAGGGAGAACGTTAGTGACCGCCATACTCCAATATAAAGTATATATAAAGTATAGAGAGAACGTTAGTGACCGCCATACTCCCATATAAAGTATATATAAAGTATAGGGAGAACGTTAGTGACCGCCATACTCCCTATATAAAGAATATATATAAAGTATAGGGAGAAGTTAGTGACCGCCATACTACCTATATAAAGTATATATAAAGTATAGGGAGAAGTTAGTGACCGCCATACTCCCTATATAAAGTATATATAAAGTATAGGGAGAACGTTAGTGACCGCCATACTCCCTATATAAAGTCTATATAAAGTATAGGGAGAACGTTAGTGACCGCCATACTCCCTATATAAGTATATATAAAGTATAGGGAGAACGTTAGTGACCGCCATACTCCCTATATAAAGTATATATAAAGTATAGGGAGAACGTGTGACCGCCCTACTCCCTATATAAAGTATATATAAAGTATGGGAGAACGTTAGTGATGCCATACTCCTATATAAAGTATATATAAGTATAGGGAGAACGTTAGTGACCGATACTCCCTATATAAGTATATTAAAGTATAGGGAGAACGTTAGTGATCGCCATACTCCCTATATAAGATATATATAAAGGATAGAGAGAACGTTAGTGACCCCCATACTCCCATATAAAGTATATATAAAGTATAGAGAGAACGTTAGTGACCGCCATACTCCCTATATAAAGTATATATAAAGTATAGGGAGAACGTTAGTGACCGCCATACTCCCTATATAAAGTATATATAAAGTATAGGGAGAACGTTAGTGACCGCCATACTCCTATATAAAGTATATATAAAGTATAGGGAGAACGTTAGTGACCGCCATAATCCCTATATAAAGTATATATAAAGTTAGGGAGAACGTTAGTGACCGCCATACTCCCTATATAAAGTATATATAAAGTATAGGGAGAACGTTAGTGACCGCCATACTCCCTATATAAAGTATATATAAAGTATAGGGAGAACGTTAGTGACCGCCATACTCCCTATATAAAGTATATATAAAGTATAGGGAGAACATTAGTGACCGCCATACTCCCTATATAAAGTATATATAAGTATAGGGAGAACGTTAGTGAGCCATACTCCCTATATAAAGTATATATAAAGTATAGGGAGAACGTTAGTGACCGCCATACTCCCATATAAAGTATATATAAAGTATAGGGAGAAAGTTAGTGATCGCCATACTCCCTATATAAAGTATATATAAAGTATAGAGAGAACGTTAGTGACCCCATACTCCCTATATAAAGTTATATATAAACTATAGAGAGACGTTAGTGACCGCCATACTCCCTATATAAGTATATATAAAGTATAGGGAGAACGTTGTGACCGCCATACTCCCTAATTAAAGTATATAAAAGTATAGGGGAATGTTAGTGACCCGCCATACTCCCTATATAAAGTATATATAAAGTATAGGGAGAACGTTAGTGACTGCCCATACCCCTAGTATAAAGATATATAAAGTATAGGGAAAACGTTAGTGACGGCCATACTCCCTATATAAAGTATAGGAAGAACGTTGGTGACGGCCGTACTCCCTACATAAAGTATATATAAAGTATAGGGAGAACATTAGTGACCGCCATACTCCCTATATAAAGTATATATAAAGTATAGAGAGAACGTTAGTGACTGCCGTACTCCCTATATAAAGTACATATAAAGTATAGAGAGAACATTAGTGACTGCCGTACTCCCTATATAAAGTACATATAAAGTATAGGGGGAACGTTAGTGACCGCCATACTCCCTATATAAAGTATATATAAAGTATAGGGAGAACGTTAGTGACCGCCATACTCCCTATATAAAGTATAGAGAGAACGTTAGTGACGGCCGTACTCCCTATATAAAAAGTATAGAGAGAACGTTAGTGACCGCCATACTCCCTATATAAAGTATATATAAAGTATAGGGAGAACGTTAGTGACCGCCATACTCCCTATATACAGTATATATAAAGTATAGAGAGAACTTTAGTGACCGCCATATTCCCTATATAACGTATATAAAAAGTATAGGAAGAACGTTAGTGACCGCCATACTCCCTATATAAAGTATAGGGAGATTGTGATCGTAGGCAGTATGGCAGTCACGGACAGACGACTCCCTATGCTTTAGTAGAAGAGACCGAATGTTTCTGATACCAAACATTTGTGGGCATCGGAAAAGGTTGTTTCAGCCATAAAAACGTTAGCGATATAAGGCCAATCCCATCTGTATCGGTGGGATTGGTCCTGTATCAATATAATGTGTGTACCAAGGGGTAGTGCCTAGTAAATGGTTCTTCAGGGTACAGTGACCTTTTAAATATGGAAATGAGAATTACTTCTGTTTACAAGGGTTAAGGAGCAATAAACAAGACGGGTGCTGATTAGTGGAATACGAGTGTTTTATCTAGATAAAGATATCTAGGTAGAGTAGTGATGACAGCCATGTGATACAGACTATGTGATAGGTCAGTTATAGCCACGTGATAACAAAGTTCTAAAGATTCGCGATGTGACACGGTCAACAAAGGCTTCATTTAGGTAAAAACGGTCCACCTCCAATTCAATATATGGAGGAGGGACTGGGGTAAATGGGAAACTGTGGAGAAATGTATCGTCAATGGAGATTGCGTTTTGCAAAGCTTAGATTGCATCTGAAAGAGCCGTTATCGGCTTGCTACATTGGTTGCGGCAGTTGCGGGACACAGTTAAGTGCTGCTATTGTGTCTTAAAATTCACGTTACCGGTTGGTACAACAGTTAACGTGATTTAAAGGCACAAACAGTCGATAACGGCTCTAGGTACAAAGCCCTGGTTGGCGTTCACATATTGGATAGGATGGATTGAATCACTGGCACAAAAAGAAGTGAATGCGAAAGAGTTTAGTCCATGGACAGAATTACAGAGCCAGCGGATAGGGACCTGTTGGAGCAGACACACCTGAAACGCCAAGTCTCAAAGGTCACAAAGTATCAGAATGAATTAAGGAACAAAGGACACTGATCATAGTTAAAGTTTAAATTGTAGAGGGGCCCTTAGGCTGTGTACACATGGAGCTATTATCTGTCCCCGAGCAAGCGCTCAGCAGGGACAAATTATTGTTGGTTGCGGCAATGGTGGCCGCCACCAACAGAGCGCGCAACCGACTGTTTGATCCCATGGGGAACCGCACGATCGGCCGTGACTTACCAACGGAACCAAATGACCGAGCGCGGTCATGGCCAGCTGCCCCACACCATCAGATATTTCCAGCCAACCGAGCGATCCACGTCACTATCTGTCGGTTGGCCAGAAACATCTGCTGGTGTGTACCCAGCCTTAGTTATTGCAAATTACTAACCAAACCCTTTCAATCTACTTTGTATCTATTTTCTATTCCATGTTTAGAAAGTGGCGAATACACAAACACTGGGATTATACTGGGATCGTCCACACACCCACAGAACTGAATTCCTTTCGCTGCTCTACAATGGGAGCAGTGTTACAGCTACAGATTCCCGGTGCGCCACAATCCTAAGGCAACGTGCGAGAAAAGCGCACAAGTTATCACGCGCACATACGATCCGCAAAAACGGGAGAATGTTGGCGTGGGAGAAATCGCGGCACCGTGGCTTAGCCCTAAGAAAAAGAATAGAGAAAGCGGTAAGACTGCTTTACGCCATAGGCCTAGCAATTGTACAACACAAGGAGATCACCAGACCTCAGCCATCAATCCAAGAGGCACAGCAGGTCGCAGCCCAGTATATAACACCCTGGAGGGTCATTAAGAATAAATGTATCCCCTACTGTAAATTATAAGGATATAACAGGCCAGTGGACAGTTATACGATTCAGAAATTTCCTGTGCACTATAATCCATTAATACTGCAAGTTATAAGTCCCTAGGGAGACATGTGACTAGTTAAAGACACAAGTCCACATGCTTAATGACACAGATCAAATAACTTTATATTGGAACAATCAATGAACACCCAAAGTACTAAGTGGCGCCTTTGTGTGCTGTAGACAAGTAAAACGTGTGACAAGCAATGATAATCTATCCGGCACTGTCTGTTTGGCAGCACATGTTGTGCACACAGACCCAGTAACAGATATACAGATAATGATATGTTAGATTTATAGAAGCATGGAAAAATATCATATGGGAATCAATGGCAGAGAACACAATACACCGAGGTAAAGAGCAAATTAAAGGACATTACTGACAGGCAGGAGATCAGTCACTACTTAAACGTCACATACCATTAAAGTGATAAGTATGAATGGAATTCTACTGTTTACATCCTTGTGCCTTATTGCCTACAGGTCCACAAGGAAGTCATAGGGCTAATGAATGAAAAGAAATGGGTTGTATGCCGTTTAACTACACCATTAGTATGTGCAGGGGCTCCCTATAGGAATGTTATAGAATTTCCAATATAGTAACCAGATAGAGATCAAGTGACACTTTATCATCTAGGGATCTGGCAGATACAATTGGAAGAAAAAAGCAAACAGTCACCATCCATCCCAACAAAGTAATACACACGGGTGAATATTTACATAGGAATCACAAGTGACAGGTACTACACACGGGGAGATCTTTACATGGTTATGAATCAGAAAGGTAAGGGACAGGTACTACACACGGGGAGATCTTTACTGGTTATGAATCAGAAGTAAGGGACAGGTACTACACCGGGGAGATCTTACATGGTTATGAATCAGAAAGGTAAGGACAGGTATACACACACGGGAGATCTTTACATGGTTATGAATCAGAAAGGTAGGGACAGGTACTACACACGGGGAGATCTTTACATGGTTATGAATCAGAAGGTAAGGGACAGGTACTACACAGGGAATCTTTACATGGTTATGAATCAGAAAGGTAAGGGACAGGTACTACACACGGGGAGATCTTTACTGGTTATGAATCAGAAGGTAAGGACAGGTACTACACAACGGGGAGATCTTTACAGGGTTATGAATCAGAAAGGTAAGGGACAGGTACTACACACGGGGAGATCTTTACATGGTTATGAATCAGAAAGGTAAGGACAGGTACTACACACCGGGGAGATCTTTACATGGTTATGAATCAAAAGGTAAGGGACAGGTACTACACACGGGGAGATCTTACAGGTTATGATCAGAAAGGTAAGGGACAGGTACTACAACGGGGAGATCTTTCCATGGTTATGAATCAGAAAGGTAAGGGACAGGTACTACACACGGGGAGATCTTTACATGGTTATGATCAGAAAGGTAAGGGACAGGTACTACACAGGGGGATCTTTACATGGTTATGAATCAGAAAGGTAAGGGACAGGTACTACACACGGGGAGATCTTTACATGGTAATGAATCAGAAGGTAGGGACAGGTACTAACACACGGGAGATCTTTACATGGTAATGAATCAGAAAGGTAAGGGACAGGTACTACACACGGGGAGATCTTTACATGGTAATGAATCAGAAAGGAAGGGACGGTCTACACACGGGGAGATCTTTACATGGTAATGAATCAGAAAGTTAGGGACAGGTACTACACACGGATCTTTACATGGTAATGAATCAGAAAGGTAAGGGACAGTACTACACACGGGAGATCTTTACATGGTAATGATAAGAAAGGTAGGACAGGTACTACACACGGGGAGATCTTTACATGGTAATGAATCAAAAGGTAAGGACGGTACTAACAACGGGGAGATCTTTACATGGAATTAACAGAAAGGTAAAGGACAGGTACTACAACACGGGGAGATCTTTACATGGAATGATGGTAAAGGTCAGTGACAGTTACCATACACGGGATATCTTTACATGGGACGGATGGGAAGTCAGTGACAGGTACCATACACGGGGAGATCTTTACTGGGACGGATGGGAAAGGTCAGTGACAGGTACCAACACGGGATATCTTTACATGGGACGGATGGAAAAGGTCAGTGACAGGTACCAACACGGAGATCTTTACATGGGACGGATGGGAAAGGTCAGTGACAGGTACCACACACGGGAGATCTTCACATGGGACGGATGGAAAGGTCAGTGACAATACCACACACGGGAATCTTTACATGGGAATGATTGGAAAGTTCGTGACAGGTACCACATGGATGAATCGAAGGTAACTGACAGGTACCAACACACGGGGAGATCTTTACTGGGAATGATGGGAAAGGTCAGTGACAGGTACAATGGATGAATCGAAAGGTAACTGACAGGTACCACACACGGGGAGATCTTTAACTGGACAGTTGGAAGGTCAGGACAGGTACCACACACGGGTAGATCCTTATATATTTATCTCTATATGTTGAATTGCCTTTATCTTCCCTTCCCGCAGCCCTGCAGTCTGTCCCATTTATATTATTATATATATATTACACATTGTACAGGGATCCACATCCTTACCTTGTACTTGTCGAAGCCGGCCAGCTGGTCGGGGCTCACGTACTCCCAGCCATGGCGGAGATCCGTGTGCCGATGGTGAATAGGGAGAGACGCCGGTGGGCGTGGATCATGGGAGGAAAGGGGCGGGGCAGCTCGTGCTCAGTTTGCCGTGACGTCATGTCGGGCCGGTCTCAAACCTTCAGTTTGTAAAGAGAGAGAGTGGGAGGGGCGGAAATCGGCTGATCGCCGATGACACGCCCACCGTTATTTTGATTGACGTGTCCTTAGGGAAGGGGTGGGAGTGGAGGAGGGGCGGGGTCATCCTGGGTGAAGGGAGATGATTTTGTTACAGAACTACAATTCCCAGCAGTCCACGAGTTCAGTGGTGTGGAGAGTGGAAGTGATAGTAGGTCTCCAACATCTAGATTTATCTCTACTCACATGCACATTGGTTCCTTACAGCTACAACTCCCAGCATCCCATTTAGAGCGTTAAAGGGGAAGTGGGGGATTAGACTTTTTTTGTCTGGCTGAGCTGCCCATTGACATTGCTGTGTGTGGGTAATAATGTAGCCATAAAGCAAGATGGAAATCTCTGACACACACACCCCGCACTCTACCTACCCCCCAGACACACCCCGCCACTCTACTCCCAGATACACACACATTCCGCCACTCAACCCCCCAGACACACACCACCCCGCCACTCACACCCCCCAGACACACACACCCCTCTACTCCAACCCCCCAGACACACACACACCCCCCCACTCCAACTCCCCAGACACACACACACCCCCCCACTCCAACTCCCAGACACACACACACCCCGCCACCCCCCCCCCGACACCACACCCCCCCCCACCCCCCTCACACCCACCCCTACTCCAACCCCAGACACCACCACACCCCGCCACTCCAACCCCCAGACACACACACCCCCCACTCCACCCCCCAACACAACACACCCCCCCCGCCACTCCAACTCCCAGACACCACACACCCCTCACTCCACTCCCCAGACCACACACACCCGCCACTCCAACTCCCAGACACACACACACCCGCCACTCCAACCCCCAGAACACACACACCCCCGCCACTCCAACCCCCGACACACACACCCCGTCACTCCAACCCCCCAGACACACACACACCCCCCCACTCCAACCCCCCACACACACCCCCTCCACTCCAACCCCCCAGACACCACACACCCCCGCCACTCCAACTCCCCAGACACACACACACCCCACTACTCCAACCCCCCAGACACACACACACCCCCCACTCCAACCCCCAGACACACACACACCCCGCTACTCCAACCCCCCAGACACACACACACCCCTCCACTCCAACCCCCCAGATACACAACACACACCCCGTCACTCCAACCCCCCAGACACACACACACCCCCACTCCAACCCCTAACACAACACGCCACTCAACCCCCCAGACACACCACACCCCCTACTCTCCAACCCCCCAGACACACACACACCCCCGACTCCAACCCCTCAGACACACACAACCCCCGCACCCAACCCCCCGACACACACACACCCCTCCACTCCAATCCCCCAGATCACAACACCCCCGCCACGCCAACCCCCAGATACACCACACACCCCGCACTCCAACCCCCAGACACACCCCCCGACCCACCCCAGCCACCCCCACTCACACCTCCCAGACACACACCCCCCCCCTCCAACCCAATACACACACACCCCGCCACTCATCACACCCCCAGACACACACACCCCCTCCAACCCCCAGACACACACACACCCCCACCCAACCCCCCAGACACCACACCCCCCACTCTCAACCCCCCAGACACACACACACCCCCAAACCCCCACCCAACCCCACCACTACCACACACACACCCTCGACTCCAACCCCCAGACACACACACACCCCGCCGACTCCCAACTCCCCCAGACACACACACACCCACTACTCCACCCCCCAGACACACACAACACCCCCCACTCACCCCTCCACTCCAACCCCTCTGACACACACACACCCCGCTACTCCAACCCCCAGAACAACACCACACACCCCCCTCCACTCCACACACGCCACCCAGATACACAACACACCCCGTCACTTTCCAACCCCCCAGAACACACACACCCGCCACTACACTCCAACCCCACCCCCCAGACACACACACCCCGCCACTCACACCTCCCAGTACATCAACAACCCCCCTCCACTCCAACCCCCCAGAACACACACACCCCGCCCTCCAGCCCTCCCAGACACACCACACCCCTCCTACTCCAACCCCCACACACACACACCCCCCACTCCAACCCCGACACACACACAACCACCCCGCCACTACCAACTCCCCAACACACACCACCCCCGCCCTCCACCCCCCAGACACCAACCCACCCCCGCCACTCCAACCCCCAGACACACACACACCCCGCCACTCCAACTCCCCAGACACACACACACCCCACTACTCCCAACCCCCCAGACACACACACACCCCTCCACTCCCAACCCCCCACACACCACACCCCGCCACTTCCCAACTCCCCAGACACACCACACACCCCGCCACTCCAACCCCCCAGATACACAAACACCCCCCACTCCAACCCCCCCAGACACACCCCTCCACTCCAACCCCCCAGATACACACACAACCGCCCACTCCCACCCCCCAGACACACACACACCCCGCCACTCCCCAACCCCCCAGACACACACACACCCGCCACTCACACCTCCCAGACACACACACCCCCACTCCACCCCCAGATACACACACACACCCCGCCACTCACATCTCCCCGACACACACACCCTCTACTCCAACCCCCCAGACACACACACACCCCGCCACTCACACCTCCCAGACACACACACCCCTCCACTCCAATCCCCCAGATACACACACACCCGCCACTCACACCTCCCAGACCACACACACCCCCCCCCTCTACTCCAACCCCCCAGACACACACACAACACCCCGCCACTCCAACCCCCCAGACACACACACACCCCGCCACTCCAACCCCCCCCGACCCACAACACACCCCGCCACTCCAACCCCCCAGACACACACACACCCCGCCACTCCAACCCCCAGACACACACACACCCTGCCACTCCACTCCCCGACAACACAACACCCCTCCACTCAACCCCTCAGACACACACACACCCCGCTACTACTCCAACCCCCCAGACACACCACACACCCACCCCGCCACCCCCCCCCAACACACACACACCCCGCCACTCCAACCCCCAGACACACACACACCCCGCCACTCCAACCCCAGACACACACACACCCCGCCACTCCAACCCCCCAGATACACACACACCCCCCCCCGCCACCCAACCCCTCAGACACCCACACACCCCGCCACTTCCAACCCCCTCAGACACACACACACCCCGCCACTCTACCCTCCAGACACACACACCCCGCCACTCCAACCCCCCAGACACACACCCCACACACCCCCCCACCCAACCCCCCAGACACACACGCACCCCGCCCCTCTCCAACCCCTCAGACACACACACACCCCCCGTTCCACTCTACCCTCCAGACACACACACACCCCACCACTCTACCCCCCAGACACACACACACCCGCCACTCTGCCCCCCAAACACACACACACCACCCCACCACCCAACCCTCACACACACCACCACCCGCCACTCTACCCCCCCAGGCCACACACAAAACACACCCCTCCACTCCAACCCCTCAGACACACACACAACCCCGCCACTCTACCCCACCCCAGACATACTCTTATATAGGGAGTATGGCGGTCACTAACGTTCTCCTCCTATACTTATATTACTTTATATAGGGAGTATGGCGGTCACTAACGTTCTCCTTACTTTATATATACTTATAAGGGAGTATGGCTCACGATAACGTTCTCCCTATACTTTATATACTTTATATAGGGAGTATGGCGTCACTAACGTTCTCTCCTATACTTTATATATACTTTATATAGGGAGTATGGCGTCACTAAACTTCTCCTATACTTTATATATACTTATATAGGGAGTATGCGTCCAACTATCGATCTCCTATAATTATTATACTTTATATAGGGAGTATGGCGGTCACTAACGTTCTCCCTATACTTTATATATACTTTATATAGGGAGTATGGCGGTCACTAACGTTCTCCTCTATACTTTATATATACTTTATAGGAGTATGGCCGTCACTAACGTTCTCTCTATACTTTATATATACTTATATAGGAGTATGGCGTCACTAACGTTCTCCTCTATACTTTATATATACTTTATATAGGGAGTTATGGCGGTCACTAACGTTCTCCCTATACTTTATATATCTTTATATAGGAGTATGGCGGTCACTAACGTTCTCCTATACTTTATATATACTTTATATAGGGAGTATGGCGTCACTAACGTTCTCCTATACTTTATATATACTTTATATAGGGAGTATGGCTCACTAACGTTCTCCCATATACTATATATACTTTATATAGGAGTATGGCGTCACTAACGTCCTCCTATACTTTATATATCTTATATAGGGAGTATGGCGCTCACTAACGTTCTCTCTATACTTTATATAACTTTATATAGGGAGTATGGTCACTAACGTTCTCCTCTAACTTTATATATACTTATATAGGAGTATGGCTTCACTAACGTTCTCCCTATACTTTTATATATACTTTATATAGGGAGTATGGGCGTCACTAACGTTCTCTCTATACTTTATATATACTTTATATAGGGAGTATGGCTGTCACTAACGTTCTCCTATATTTTATATCACTTTATATAGGGAGTATGGCGTCACTACACTTCTCTCATCTATACTTTATATATACTTTATATAGGGAGTATGGCGGTCACTAACGTTCTCCCTATACTTTATATATACTTTATAGCGAATGTACAGGGTTATTTCCGGTAATTCAAAGAAATATCCAAAAACCCTTACTGCACGGGAGCACACCCCTTTGTAGAACTTTGTGGTGCTCAAACACTCCACAAGACTGCTACAGCATGCAGGAACATGATCATAATGAAGGATATAGGTAGGAGTAGGCGGCACACAGAGGCTAGAACGCCTTCCAGTAACCCTCGAAAATGATGTTCGATAACTTAAAATTACGATCGGAAACTCGCAAGTAGTTTCCAAACATATTTTTGGTGGTTATCGAACGTTCAAGGTCGTTTTCGAGGGTTACCGGAAATAACCTTGTACATTCGCCAACCCCTGAAAACATAATCGCAACCCTCAAAAGTATGTTCTGTTTTCAGATTTTTGGATTATTTCCGACATCCGTAAACCCGAAAATGGAACGAAACTTAAGAGTTTTGAACATTTCTAGCTCAAGCCTGTGGAACATTTAAGTTAAGTGAATTCTAGCTGCAATTTTGTGGACATTCACTTGTATGGGCATATTGCAGGCATAACATTAATTACCTCATGATATGCTGGTTTATTCTCTCCTGATTGCACTTACCTATGTAAAGTATAGGGAGAACGTTAGTGACCGCCATACTCCCTATATACAGTATATATACAGTATAGAGAGAACGTTAGTGACCGCCATACTCCCTATATAAAGTATATATAAAGTATAGAGAGAACGTTAGTGACCGCCATACTCCCTATATAAAGTATATATAAAGTATATGGAGAACGTTAGTGACCGCCATACTCCCTATTAAAAGTTCTATATAAAGTATTAAGATGAGAACGTTAGTGACCGCCATACTCCCTATATAAAGTATATATAAAGTATAGGGAGAACGTTAGTGACCGCCATACTCCCTATATAAAGTATTATAAGTATGGGAGAAACGTTAGTGACCGCCCATACTCCCTATATAAAGTATATATAAAGTATAGGGAGAACGTTAGTGACTGCCATACTCCCTATATAAAGTATATATAAAGTATAGGGAGAACGTTTGTGATTACCACATTCCCTACTATCATGGCCGACTTCTTATACCTTAGTACAGAGAGCTGATGGTGAACGAGGGAAACCATTTCCAATACCATGGCTGAACGTTTGCAGATGTTGGAAACGATAGTTTCAGCCGTACACACTTTACCGAAAGGGGGGCCCAACAGGATTGGCCCTATATTGGGAATCTGTGTACCAAGATTTACCCTCCTCATTTCAGTTCTCAGATTTATAAAAGTGTCTCTTTGCTTTCATTTTTGTGGGAGACTCGTTCCAACTTTATCATTTTATCTTTCTTACTACAAATATACAACCTTCCACTTGGGTCACTGTTTCAACTTGGAAATTCCCCAAATTCCTTTCTCTTCACTGTCACCATCACTAACAGAAACCACACAACCTTAACCATGATAACCTGTATCTCAGAGTCCATCTCAACCACAGAATCTTATTGTGTGTCTAGCAAGTGAATGGAAACTTTAATACAGTATGTGCAACCCTCCACTTTAATATGTGCAACCCTCCACTTTAATATGTGCAACCCTCCACTTTAATATGTGCAACCCTCCACTTCAATATGTGCAACCCTCCACTTTAATATGTGCAACCCTCCACTTTAATATGTGCAACCCTCCAATTTGATTAAAACAAGACTTCTTTTATCATTATCTTTTTATTTTCTATAAAATCTAAGGTAGAGATGGACCAAATCTGAACCTTGTTCTGAAGCAGATTTCATGGATCCGCCCGGAACTCGCACTTTGCGGATTTCTGACTTTTTTCGACCCGCGGAACTATTTAAAAAAAATCCTAGCAATTTCAAAAATTTTTGCTTTTGTGAATGTGGAATTTATCAAAATTTTGTGAAATTTTTGAAAATACTATGTGGAATGCCAAAACAGGAAGCGCATGGCGTTTTGGGCATTTTGGGCATTGATACATGTTCCCCAGACCATTTCCCAGGTTCCTTAGCCATTTGTAGTAAGTTACCATTGCTATTTAACCATAATTTTAGACAGAATTTTCTCATTTTTAAACTCAAATTGAATTCAATGGGTCCAGCTTGTAGGTTTTCAAATGTTCAGATATAGTAAGTATTCTAAAGCTATCAGTCATTGTTTCACAACCAAAGATTCAGGGCTTCATCTTGTGATGAGTTTATAATTGATATACTTAGGGGAACTATACTGAAAAAATGTTGTTTAAATTTGACCGTTGCTAAAAACTATAATTCTGCACCACTGTAACATTTTTGTTGATCTGACCCCTATTTCTTTAGATATCCAGTATGAAACCCCTTAGATTTAAGCTGCCAATCAAGTGCCTTATTATCATATAATCATTATGATTACTGAGCGGTATGATTGAGCCTTCTGTTTCTAGAGATTTTGATTGCTACATCCATTTAAAGCCATTTCTATATACAAGATGTACCTCCATGGGTACATGGTGGTGGGCAGTACTGAGGGACAGATGAGTATATGTTATGTGCAATATAGTAATATGTTTGTATACCTCATACACACCATGTAGGGTTCACTTGCTACATAAATAAAGGGATTTTTACTTTTTACTCACTAAGTAGAGTGCTGCAGACACTTTTTGTTTCGAAATAGCTGTCATATTGTCTGTACAGCATCTTCCCCATTAATTAGGGCTTAACTATCACTCTGTTTGTTTGTAACACTGACCATGCTTGCCCTCATAAAAAAAGTCTGGTCAGATGAAAGGGGGAGTGGTTAAAAGAGGGAGAGAGGATACTGAACCTCTGCAAAACAAATACTAGATAGAAGGCATGCAACAACGAACACACCTATTTAGTAAGTGCTATTTACACATATTTATGTATAGATGAGGAAAATTAATTCTGTGGACAACACAGTGGATCAGTGGTTAGCACTGATGGCTTGGAGCGCTGTAGTCAAGAGTTCGAATGCACCCTTGGACACATCTGCAAGGAGTTTTTACATTCTACCAGTGCTTGTGTGGGTTTCCTTTGGGCACTCCGGTTTCCCCCACAATCATAAAGACATACTGATAGGGTGTATGTGTCAAATAAATGTACTTAGATTGTAAGCTCTTCGGGCGGGGCATGATGTTAACGTATACATGTAATTGTAAAGTGCTACGGAAGATGTTGGCGCTATATAAACCCACAATAATAATAATAATAATTTGTATGAATAAGGTATTTCTATGTATTGATGGCTGAAAAAGATAGAAACAAATTTAGTAATTTTATCACAGAAGGTTCTCAGAGACATGAAAATTGTTTCAAGTGTTCCCTCAAGGAAGAAAATGTTAAGAAACATTCCCATGAGTTGTTGATCTGTTCCAAACAAGGTAAGTGCATCTTTAGCATGTTTGTAACATTTGGTCCTTAATAGCCAAAACATTGTGTGTGGCACAATAAACAGGGGGATACTTCACTTGAGAGTAAATTTCTTCTTTTTAGTAATTTCCCCTTTTTCCCTAGGTCCGATAAAACTCTCTTTTGACTGTGATATATTACGCGACCCTCATGTTCCATATTAACAAAAATATAAAATCACAGGAAATGCGTGTAAGACAGGGTACACAAAAACAATTTGTTTAGTGGTTTGCTAGTTACATAACTGGAAGTCTCATTTACTTATTGTTTTACTCAAGAAACTTGAGGCCTCCTTACCACTTGACACCTCAATGTTCCATTGAAAACTATTGTTCTTCGTTTGTACATTACGTGCCTCATATAACATCAATTTGCATTATAGGCTTATTGCTCAGGGAAAGCTGCATCGAATTAAAGGAGGGCACCACAGCACATTATCATCCCTACACATTAAGCAAATAAATACATTTCAATCTAATTGGACATTAGATATTTCAACATCCTTCCATCTTCTTCCTATTTGCGGTTTTAAAACCTTTGAAATTCAATGTAATATTAAAAAAAGCCCAATAAAATGATATTGTATTGACTGCTTTGTGGTTCTCCCAAATTTAAAAACAACATTAAGTTTTGACAAAAACAAAGGCGTCTTTAAAACCGTTTTTTCCCCGACAATGTCAGTCAAGGATGGGTACAGATTTCAGTCAAACCTTGGCAGACGGAACAAAAAAACTTTAAAAAGTCTTATAACAAAATTAGCCCTTTATTCGAGTTTATACATTTGTTTTCTTAGGCCATAAAATAATTACAATTGAAAAAGCCTCAAAGTATAATACTACAGCCAGGCCAGAGTAACTCAGTTAAGGATGGAATAAACAAGCTCAGATGTTCTTCCTGTATGAGTCAGATTGGCAGGAATAATATTATTTGATGGGTTCAATATTTTCACTATTGCCTAAAAATGTACATGTGTGGCATACTGGCATTGAAGTATCATACATGGCAAATTGACTGGATCCAAACAGATGGATCTTTGTCAGTGTTTCCTATAATGAAACCATCTATGATTCCTTCATAATGCCATGTTCTTACTAAACTAAAGAGCCCCGTATATAGTATAAATATATAGGAAGTAGGAGATCCTACCTCTCATTTCTACTTATAGCTAGATTATTCAGATATTAAGGGACATGTCCACGACCACAGATAACATTTAAAAGAGAGCTATAGTGCATATAACGTTTTTTCAAAAACAGTTAAAATAAAAAGTACCTAGGGCAAGGAGGTAGGATTGGTACTTTCTACCTCCCAATATCCTTTCTATGAGAAGTGGCAGCATGAAGAAAACAGTCTTCAGCACCATATAGGAAGGCAGATTAACCTGGCAGATAAAAACTGTACGTGCTGTAGCTCCTCAACAAAACAATATTGGGAGGTAGGAATAATCAATCCTATCTACCTGCCCCAGGTACTTTTTATTTTCAAAAAGTAAATTTTTACAGTATAGTTGTCCTTTAGTACTTTCCTTCCCCACCTCTCCTGACCCCAATTCTTATCCAACTCATAGACATGCATGAATACTCAATCTGGTGTTTTCTTTTCCTTCTGTTGTCTTCTTTCTATAGCAGCAATCATTCATGGGCAAGCCAGCTGATGTCACAGCAGACTGCTCTTGACGGATATGTACAGCATTAAGGGCCCTTTAAATAAAGGTGTGGTATCACTAAGTGACAGTGATCGCACATTTATGATGGTGGTCGTACAATCACTATCGTACATTTACGGTCATGATTGTAATTGTACAATCACCTATACAATACCATTGTGGTAGTGGCTGTAACATTAACCGAGGTTTCCGATACTGTGGGTTAGTAAATATGCCCCTAAGAGGAGGCGTGACCCTTGAAAAAAGGGAGTGAATATCTTCATTCATTTAGACTCTACTGCGTATGCACAAACATGACGACAAGTCGGGTTGGATGTCTGACTTTTTTTCTGGCCTCAAGCAAGCATCATTTTTAACTTTAGATTTCTCTGGCAGAATTTAACACAGGAGTATGTAGTAATATATACTATATGGAGGTAACTTATTTAAATGCGTGACTTGGGACCTTTAGTAGTCCTTTAAGTCAGGAATATATCATTCTCTGTTCGACTTATTTAGGGAGAATTAAACTGATCCATTGCCACAACCAGTACAGTTTCCATAACCAAACCCCAAACAATGTAATTTGCACTGGGCTTGTTCTATCACAATGCAAAGAACTGGACTTAGAAGACGATAAATCACACATTACGTTGGGGACATTTATTTGTCTTGGCTTTTTAATCATTTTTGCAAAGAACAGTCATCCCTTCCAGCTCTTCCTGGACACCCACCGGTTGGCTCTATCCTCTCCTGAATATAAAAATTCTGAACTGTCATGATGGATTACTCAGTGGCAATTTATTATAGTTATACATCCATTGCTTATGAAACCTGCTAAAAAGACAATCAAAAAAAGGTGTTTAAAATCGATCCAGCTACAGCTTCCAAACTAGTTAATGTGCGTCAAATGTAATGATCAGGATAATTAGCAGGGCTGGTTTAAGGTTATTGGGATGTTTCTTTCTTGACTCTTGCTTCCTCACACCACTGTTTATGGCTCTATTGCCTTTAGGTGGGTCATAGACAAGATACAATTTTGGTTCTGTTCAGCTTATTTCTTACCCCCTCTCCTTCTTGCTGGTGCTGTGATGTAACAACTGGATGACCTTTGTTTTCTCACATGCTAGTTTTGAGTGACAGTTACAGGCAGACAGAATTGTTATGCCCCCTTCACAGCATGGCTAATTGAAGAGAGAAGCTTGAAATCAGGAAAAAAAACATATAGGGAGGGCTGCATACCTTTACTCTTTTGAAAGCAGTTTAAAAAAAATGCAATGAGGCAATACAGTTATCCTTTAAAGTAAAGCTAAAGGGCAAATCATTTTCTTGAATGATTCATAGCTCAGAAACTGCTTCTAGCTGCTTCCTATACAATATAATCCTACTTTATTCTCAACAAATCCTAAAGCAACAAATAGTGCAGTTACTCCACCAACTCTCCATAGAGCTACACTACAGCAAGTCATGCAGTTACCTCACCCCCTCTTCCTGCCTTCACTCTGTGAGCACAGGCATGCTCAGTGTGCTTAATCCAACCAGAGAGAAAATAAGCTGTATCCCTTTGTGCTAAGAGGTGGCAAGTGGTTGCACTGTCTACACTGTTTAAAGATTCTATACCATTTACAGAGGCATGGAAACACTTAGAAGGAGTTATATGAGCATATTTAAAAACCTGCGGTATCACAAACTTGCAATACCACAGGTTATCGTAAAAGTTCGATCACGTAAATGCACAAATACACAAATGTTCATGAATACAATAACATGCAATGGTATTGTATGGGTGATCGTATATCTAAAATTGTATGTTTACGATTGCAGCAACAGGCAAAACAGCGATACCATGCCTTTATGAATATGGTCCATAGTGTCTTAATCAGTTAGTTTTATATAATAACAGCTACAGCTTCTATTTTAATATTGGCATGTGGAGAACATGTATTCAATCCCCATGAATAAGGGCTAAATCATTGCCCTGCAAATCCCATGATCTTTTAAGCCTGTGGCTACTGCTTTAACTACAGTTGGCAGCTTTGCTTGGTTTGGCAATGGAGGAAGTTTTACATGGAAGTTAAAATCCCATTATAATCTACTCTTTAGCCCAAACCATGTTCAGTATCTGTGTATTGTGCTCAATTCCGTATTCCCGGTGTAAGAGATTAAAATAGTTTTCTGTGTTTCCAGCAATATGTAGAATTAGAATCATTAAACCCTGTATTTATATTGGTCATTCTCTTTTAGGCAATGAATCTTTTATATAGTCATAGAGAGAGGTTTACACATTCATAGAACTTAATATATGGCACAGTCCAGAACACAGATGCAGCTTAGAATGAAATCCTAATTTCTAACATTTATTTTTCTTATTGACCTTATAGGACAACTGTTTTGTCTAAGCTCCACCCCCATCATAGTCTAAGCTCTATCAAATGGGAAGAAGCGCTTCTTTCTGAATGTGTCTTCCAATTGGTTAGGTCCTGGGCCACAAGGCGAGGTGGAGCAAATACCATACTGTACCGTTGTCCTTTAGACTACAATTTCCACCTTGTTGGGGGGGGGAGGGGGAATTGATAGTCCACATGTTGCATTTTCCTGTTCTAAATTTAGGTTAGAGACTTTATCTTCTTGTAAGAAAGGCAATGCCATTAGTATCATTTACCATATCAGTTGGAAACAAGGATGCATCACGTGACTGACACTGGGCGTTGTTTAGATCAGCTGTGTTAGTTTATTTAGAATGGAGATCCCTTGATGTACAACATCCTTCATTTTGCCAGTTAGAAAAATGTATCTGAAATACTTTCTCCTCCTGAATGAAAAATCTCGAAATGACCGATACACATCTGACTCTGAATTTACTTTGGAACAACGTATTAAACCAACAAGTCTAGTTTGTCAAAAGCAATTTAAGAGAAACTGGTTCCAAAGAGCATTTGTTATTTTTAGTTATGTTCCGCACATTGGAACCGTTCCATTGCTGACATTAGATGTTATTGTAATTTCTGAGCACCCCATTAACCTGGTTTAAAATATCAATTCCATGCACAAGGTCCAAGCGAAACACTCGGTCACAGGAAAGCCAATCGCACACCCACCGGCATAACAACGATACACTTGACTTACATTACATGGCAATCTGTTTAGGACTGTACCAAATCCTACATTCCATTGAGGGGGGAAGTTTCTATATCACAGACATATACCATTTAGAAATATAGGTTAATATTAAAATTCCTCTAGAATATCACTTTCTACATACAAGCAGGGTGCTAAATCCATAGATGAGCTTTACCTAACTTGTAGCTACGAGAATAAAAGAATTAAGTCTCTGATAGCATCGTTATAAGAACTGATGTCAGTATCACTAATAAGAAAATGATTACAAAGAATTGCAGGACCCCTAATAGTCTCCATTACTACCTTGCTCCTTGATTCTGCTGCCTGGGCAGTCAGTCGCTCTGTAGTAATGAGAAAGTATTTGAATAGCAGGGAATGAAAATATGAAGGTAATATGTAGAATTACTGAGGTTTGTGAATTATAAATAATTCATTCAGAAAATAAGGATTTTTCCCCCCCCTCTAAACTTTTTGTTTTAAGTAATCTCTATTCACTAACCTGTTGTGCAAAATTGGGGCTTATTTAATAAAAGGTGCAAAATTGTGTCTGTGCTATTAATCTTCAGCCATCAACCAGAGGCTAACAGATATTTTTCTAACAGCAGACTGTGGAACCTATTGAATTTCTGAAAATCTAAATATTTCTTTGCACAAAATTTTGATTTACTATTTTTTTAAAAATGTGTCTTTTTTTTTTGCCCTGATGAAGCCCTGCCTAGTCTCAGGGAAACAAATGACGGCAACGGCTAACCCAGCGTGGACCTGGCTGACTTGGATTGCCATTTTACGGATGGCAACTTTGGTAGGGGAGAATAAGGATTTCTGATGTGAGGTTCCTTTCGCCACACATACCGGACTTTCAAATACGGCGAACCACAGTTTGATTAACCAATGGAAAAACGCCTGACTCCAAGTGGCAATCGGAAATTTCCCTGGATCAACTCTACTTTATGTATCAATACCAGTAACTTGCAACATTCCTTGTTTGCAGAAACTCATCCAGCTTTTTTTTGAAACTGACCAATGAACCTGCCATAACAACGTCCACTGGAAGACAGTTCTATAGCTTTACCGTTCTCACAGTGAAAAACCCTTTCCGAGCTTGAAGCCTAAACTTTTTTTCTTCAAGTCTTAAGGGATGTCCTCGTGTCCTTTGACATGTTATATTTATGAACAATGCCCCAGATCAGTGTTTCTCAACCTTTTTATCTGTGGGGACCCCTTAAAACAATTTTCGTGTCTTGGGGACCCCCTACATAAAATTATGATTATATATTATTTTTCTTTGTCATCAAATGATGACAAAGACTTAAAAACTTAATTTATACAAATATAATTGATAGATCTATAAATACATCTCTATTGAAAAAAAGGCACTCAAATTCACATCTGGGTGGAACCCTTACATTACAACATTACTTATTTTTATTTATATCTTAGACATCAACACCAAACACATAATTCATACAGAACATAAAACACAGAATGATAAATATATAGAAAAATATATCTGTTTTCGTCAAAATGCTGGATCCATAAATTTATGGCAATCTCCTGAGGACCCCCATGCAACCTCTAAGGGACCCCTAGGGGTCCCCGGACTCCTGGATGAGAAACACTGCCCCAGATTGTTTATTGTATGGCCGATTAATGTATTTATACACATTAATCATATACCCATGCAAGCGCCTTTTCTCCAGCATATATAATTGTAACTTTTCCAGTGTCTCTTCATATTCAAGCTCCCCCAATCCCCTTATTAATTTAGTTGCTCTTCTCTGAACCCTTTCCATTTCAAAGATGTCCTTTTTGTACACAGGATTCCAAAATTGCACTGCATATTCCAAATGAGGCCTTACCAATGCTTTGTAAAGAGGGAGAATTACATTTTCCTCCCTTGAATCCATAACTCTCTTTATACAAGACAATACCATGCTGGCTCTGGCTGTTGCCGCCTGGCACTGCTTGCTACCTTTAAGTTTGTTATCCACCAAAACTCCAAGATCTCTTTCCAACAGGGATTCACTTAACACAGAGCCATTTATAGTATAAGTAGCACAAGGATTTTTAAGTCCAAAATGCATCAACTTACATTTATCAACATTGAATCTCATCTGCCACATAGCAGCCCAATGTGACAATCTATCTAGATCCCCCTGCAACGATTGCACATCCTCTGAAGTTTTTAATGGTCGACAAAGTTTTGTGTCGTCAGCAAACACAGAAACCTTGCTGACAATACCCACTTCCAAATCATTAATAAATAGATTAAATAGAAGCGGCCCCAACACAGAACCCTGTGGCACCCCACTTAGCACTTTAGTCCATAATGATGAAGCCCCATTTACAACTACTCTCTGCATCCTATTCATTAACCAATTTTCTATCCATGTACAAATGTGACTCCCCAGACCAACAGACCTTAGCTTATACATTAGTCGCCTATAGGGGACTGTATCAAAAGCTTTTGAAAAATCCAAGTAAACTACATCTACTGCTAACTAAATTACTACTTACTTACTCATAAAAGCCAAGCAAGTTAGTTTGACAAGTTCTATTCCTCCTAAATCCATGCTGGTTATTACTTATAATGTCAGTCAGGGGGGTTCCTAGAGTTTTTGACACCTGAAACATCTTTTAAATGCCGCCTATCGGCAGACGGGGGGACATGTGAAGTGGGCGTGGCCTCATCATGGAACATAGGCGTGGCTTGTTGAGGTGGGTATGGTGGGATGACTTACAATGACTGGTGAACTGCAGGGCTGACTTAACACTAATTGGTGGACTATTGCTGAAATGGGGTATTGCAGGAAATGATTTTTTTAACTGCCACCTTTTAAGTGTTCCGCAGGAGTGCGCCCTGAGTAAATGTTTCAGTTTGCTTCATGGTAGGGCCACCCTTGATGTCATTACTCTAGAAACATACTGTAGAACATGTTCCCTTATTAAACTTTCCAGGATCTTCCCCACCACTGAAGTTAAACTTACAGGCCTGTAATTACCCGGCTGTGAACGACTACCCTTTTTGAATATTCGAATAACATCAGTCTTTTTCCAATCCAGAGGCACACCACCGGACATGAGAGAATCTGCAAAAATAAGAAACAATGGCCTAGATAAAACGGAACTTAGCTCCCTAAGTACCTGAGGAGGTATTTTATCCGGTCCAGGAGATTTATTAATATTAACCTTATTTAGTTCTTTCTGTACCATATCCTCGGTTAACCAAAGTGCACTTGAAACTTTTATACCATTATTGCTACTTACTCTATGATATCTGTACTTGGATCTTCTATAGTGTATATAGAGGGAAAAAAAATATTCAAGACATTTGCTTTATCGCCATCCTCCGTAACTAACTTATTCCCATGAATTAATGGTGCCACATTCTCAGTCCTCATCTTCTTACTATTAATATACTTTTTTAGGCTTAGTGATGCTTTGTTCAGCTATCCTAACTTTGTTTTTAATTTTAGTCTTTTTCTTCCTTTCCATTTGCCTCTTTACATCAGAATTCAGCCACATGGGTGCAGATTTATTTTTTTTACATTTATTTCCCAAGGGTATAAATTTAGATGTGAACTGGCTTAAAATACCCTTGAACACAGTCCACTTCTGTTCAGTACCTTTTCCTGATAATACATTATCCCAGTTGACATTCTGAAGAGCTGCTTTTAACCTGGGAAAATTTTCCTTCCCGAAATTAAAAAGTCTTTGTTAACCCAGCTCACTTTTCCTTTCGATAACAAAGTCCAAACGCCACTATTTCATGGTCACTATTCCCTAAGCCTCCAGTTACCTTTATATCTATAATGCGCTCCATGATGTTAGATATAATCAGATCCAACAGAGCTCCTTTTCTAGTAGGAACCTCAACTACCTGTGAGAGAAAATTATCCTGCAGCAAATTCAGGAACTCATCGCCTTTTTCTGTGATGGCAGTTCCACTACACCAATCAATGTCAGAGTACCGTATATACTCGAGTATAAGCCGAGGTTTTCAGGCTTTAAAAATAGCCTCAAAACCCGACCTCGGCTTATACTCGGGTCATGGTAAATTTTCACAATCTGCTGCTGCTTACCGGTACTTCTCTATGTAACCAGCTACCGGTAACTTAATTTTCTCGATCCTGCTGGCACTCTGCACGCTGCGCTGCATGTCCGTACTCGGCGGCTGTCTAACTTACTGTCCGGCGCCGAGTAGTGACGTCACTACTCGGCGCCGGGCAGTAAGTTAGACAGCCACCGAGTACGGACATGCAGCGCAATCGTGCAGGAGTGCCAGCAGGATCGCAGAGAAGTTAAGTTACCGGTAGCTGTTACATAGAGAAGTACCGGTAAGCAGCAGCAGATTTTGTAAAGATTTACCCTGATTTACCACATGTGAGTACCACCTCACTCCCTGAACTGGGGGGCTCTCTAAGGGGGAATGTTTTTGGGCCTTTCCTGGGGGGTGCTGTCCATAAAAAAGCCTCATTCCTTGGCACTAAAGGGGTTTGGAAACTACAACTCCCAGCTAATAAAGCATGCTGGGAGTTGTAGTTTCCAAAACATCTGGACTGCCAAGGAATGGGGCTTTTTTATGGACAGCAGAGTTCCCATAATTTCAACCCTCGGCTTATACTCGAGTAAATCATGGGTTCTTACTTTTTGAGGTAAAAATAGGTACCTCGGCTTATACTCGGGTCGGCTTATACTCGAGTATATATGGTAATTAAAGTCCCCCATAATGAGCACACCCCCCAAACTTGCAGCCCTTGCCAACAGCATATGAAGTTGACTCGCCTCCTCACTGCTAGCATTTGGCAGCTTATAGCAGACATCAACAATGACATTACCCCCTCTCCTGTTGCCTAATTCCCCCCATATTGCCTCCACTTTATCATCCATATCGCCAGTTATCTCTTATTTTAAATTTGGCTTCAATTCTTTTTTAACATAAACACATTCTCCTCCCCCTTTCCTTTTTTTTCTGTACTGCCTAAACAAGGCTTATCCTTCTAAATTTACAGCCCAGTCGTGAGAACTGTTCAACCACGTTTCTGCTATACCTATTACATCATACTTTTCATTCAATGCCATAATTTCCAATTCACCCATTTTGTCAGCCAGGCTTCTCGCATTTGCAAACATACATTTTAGATTATGATCCTTTAATTTATTCGTACACTTTAATACACATGCCTCCCTATCCCCTATGCTAGCCCCACCCCCCTTTCCGCCCACCACTGGCCTATCTACACCCTGCTTTCCACATGGGCTATCTATTCCAGTGAGACTGCTAATACCCTCCCCCCCAAACCTAGTTTAAAATCTCCTCCAACCCTCTAGCCAACTTCTCCCCTAAAACAGCTGCACCGCCATCAGTGAGGTGCAACCCATCCCTACTAAAGAGTTTGTAGCCGACAGCAAAGTCTGCCCAGTTCTCAATAAACCCAAACTCTTCTTCCTTACACCACTCTCTTAGCCACGCATTAATGCTCCTAAGCTCCCACTGTCTCCCTGGCTTAGCACGTAGCTGCGGTAGTATTTCTGAAAACACTACCCTGGAGGTCCTTGCTTTTAACTTGGCCCCTAGCTCTCAGAAATCATGTTTAAGGACCTCACCTCCTCCTCTAACTTTGTCATTGGCACCAATGTGAGCCAAGACCGCCGGGTCACACCTGGCCCCAAACCATAATCTGTCTACACGATCCACCACATGCCGAACCCTAGCACCATGCAGGCAACACACAGTTCGGCATGTAGGGCCTTGGCCGCAGATTACCCTATCTACCTTCCTAATAATGGAGTCCCCTACCGCTACCACCTGCCTTGCATTCCTGACCCTTCGTTCCTCCTCCCTTGTATCAGAGATGGCAGTCCCCTGGGTGCTCAAAGGACTAGCCCCCTCCATACACGCTAATTCCGAGGTGTCCTCCTCCACTTCATTACTTAAGCCGGAAAATCTGTTGGGATGGACAATCTGGGAAGAAGCCCCCCTACCCTTTCGTCCCCCACTTCCCCTAGTAACCCTAACAAAACTACCTCCCCCCTCAACCTTCCCTGTCCCACTTCCACCCACCTCTAAACTGGCCCCAGCCATTGCCTGCTGACCCCCCAGTTCTGCCAATCCCCGCAATGCTGCAAGCTGCACCCTTAGATGCTCCACCTCAGCTTCCAAACGGGCAACACACTCACACCTGTCACAGACATAGGTTCCCCGGAAGGTCTGCTCCAGGTTCCTATACAGGTGGCAGGATGCACATTGCATGGTGCCGAAAAAACTGTCCCTTCTAATACACCACAACAGCACAGTGACACACAAACCTTGTTTAATTGCCCTTCTTGTTTCAATGTCCTTCTTTTTCTATGTCCTTGAGATCAAGGCCCTTAACAAGGGATACTTTTACTCTAGTTCGTTTCACTCACAGGAAACTTCCTTTTGTTAGGTCCAAATGCAAACATCGATACTTGCTCTACTCTCTCTATGAGGCACCTTTGTGGTGTCACCTACTCTGACCATGTCATACATACCAGCTCATACAGCTCTTTTCATAAAGCGTATCTCCTTCCCTGCTTTCCCTTGCACGAAGCATACTCTGAGGGAGAGAAGCCAACGGGGTATGGGAAAAGCCTAAATAATTATGTTTGTAGTCAATGTCATTTGTAAAGATAAAACACAGAGATTTGTTTAGTTTAACTGGTTTACTAAATGTAAAAACTAAGCACCACTGATTCTTTTGGCGCTATATATATCAATAATAATAATAATAATGATAATAATGATAATAATAATAATAATAATAATAATAATAATAATGATAATAATAATGATAATAATAATAATAATAATGATAATAATAATAATAATAATAATAATAATAATAATCTACATACTCCTGATAATATATATAGACCTACATGATCCTCCTGATCATCTAATCATATCATCATTCCTCACTCCTGCTCATTCTCCTTCCTGCTCATCTTCCTCCCCCCCTCCTCCGCCTCATGCTCCTCCTGCTTATCATCCTCATAATGCTACTCCTGCTGCTCTCTCCTGCTCCATGCATGCTCCTCCTCCTCCTCCTCATCCCCTCCTCCCCATGCTACTCCTCCTCCTCCTCCTCCTCTCTCTCCTCATGCTGCTACCTCCTGCTCATTCTCTCCTCACCTCTATCATCTCCTGCCCTCTCCTCTCCTCTCGCTCTCCTCCTCCTCCTCCTCCTCGCTTCCTCCTCCTCCTCGCCTCCTCCTCGCTCACTCCTGCTCCTCCTCCTGCTATGCTCCCCTCCTCCTCCTCCATCCTCCTCCATCCTCCTCCTCCTCCCATACATCATTATCCTCACTCCTACTTGTCAATGTCTCACCTGCCTCTGCTCATCTCTATTACTGACCCTCGTTCTCATCACATACTCTCTCTATCCCTCTGCCTATACTTCCTCATCTCAAGCTCTACTCTCTCTCCTACCCTCGCTCCTAATCCTGCCTCCTCCCTAATGCCTCCTCCTAACTCCCATGGCACTAATCCTCCTCCTCCACTCTCACTCTTCCCTCCTCTCCTCCGCTCCTCTCCTCCTCCTCCTGCTTACCTCACTCGTCTCCTCCCCTCCTCCTCTCTCTCCTGCTCTCTCTCGCTCCTCCTCCCTGCTCATTGCTCGCTCCTCCTCCGCTACTCCGCCCGTCCTCCTCCTCCCCTCCCCTCTGCACTCCCTGGATCCTTCTCTCCCATCCGATCTCTCTCTACTCCTCCTCAGCTCTCCTGCGCCTCCCTCCTACCTCCTCCCTCCCTGCTCTCCTCCTCCTCCTCCCTCCTCCTCTCCTCCCCCTCCTGCTCTCCTCCTCCTCCATCCCATCCTGCGCGCGCCCCTCCTGCTCCTCCTCTGCCCTTCCTTCCTCCCCTCCCTCTGCCCTCCTCCTCCTCCTCCCTCCTCCATGCTCCTCCTCCCCTCCTGCTCTCCCTCCTCCTCCACCCTTGCTCCTCCTCCCCCTCCTGCTCCTCCTCCTCCTCCCCCTCTCTCCTCACTCCCTACTCCTCCCTCCTCTCCCCCCTCCATCGCTATCTCCCATCTCTCCCTACCTCTCATCTTTCTTCTTCTTTTCCGTCCACCCTTGCTGGGAACAAAGTGGTGGGAAGGGATTTTTTTAAATAATGATTTTGCGCTTTTGCGCCTTCTCTCTGCGCCTCTCCATGCGCTTTAGTCTCTCCCATGTCATCCTGCCGGCGTGATGGTCCCGGTGCTGGTGGTGGAGGGAAAGGGAAACTGCAGGCCTTATCTAGGGCCTTGGTGGGGGGGTTGCAGTGGGTGATCCATCTGCAAATATGTATATATATAAAAAAGTAATAATAATAAAATAATAATAAAAATATTAAAAATAAATAAAAAATAATAATGTAAATATTATAAATATTTTTCGTGTGTACTTGCCTTTAACTAACTCTATTAACATTAACTAACAGTTACATTAAAATTTGCTAACACTAATTAACACTAACATATCACTTTGAGTCCTTTAAGAAAAGCACTAAAGGCCCCGCAATCGTTTGTGGTGGTTTGCGAATCGCTATCGACAATCACAAGTGCTATAAAGTAACAAGAAAAGTGCAGTAACTTCATATAGTGGTTATACATAGACAGAGCTTGTCAGAAAGATCTGCCGCAGAACCGCCTGATTAGTGGTGCAAAAGGTGGTGTTTTATACAACTCAATCACAGATAGAATTAATATATAAATGTGATACTTGCCTTGGACATTCCTCTGGATGCCCTGGACATAGTTAAGCCTCTGTTGCTTTAAGTCCAAACCCCTCTTTTGGAGTTGAGAGGTGGTCAGCTGGATTTGAAACTGCGTCAGCAGTTTCCTCTGCAAGTGGCACATAATGCACCTTTTGTGCTCCTTTATATTGGGGGTGCCAATTGGCATCCCATCGTACCCCCGTTGGTAAGGTATTCCACTACCAAACGCTGCCATTCCAAGATGTTGTCTGTAGGCTAACTAATAGTGGAATAACTACACCCACTTCGAGGTGCAATTTAGAACCTGGAATGCATATAGAAAGTCAATGGAAGAGGGGATTATAATCGAATGCATAAAAATCGAATATGCGAGTAAAATGTCTATATACTAATACGCGAGTAAATATCGAATAAACAAATGTGCCAGTGATATATACGAAGGTACATTCCATGATGCAGTCGATGGACAGGTGGATAGCCCTTAAATACTGTCGTTCGGTAAACTCCGAAACGCTTGGTAACCCTCGAATCTGCAAATTGTTTGTGGGATAATCATCGAATCTGCAAATTTGTTGTGGATAATTGAACGATCTGCAAGTCGTTTATGGGATAATCATCAAATCTGCAAGTCGTTCATGGATAATTATCAATCTGCAAGTCATTTATGGGATAATCATCGAATCTGCAAGTCGTTCATGGGATAATTATCGAATGTTCGACGCGGAGTTCGAAAGTAGCGCGTGAGAGTAAAATCGAGTTTTCGAATGTCCTGGATATTGGAACATGTTCCCCAGACCATTTCCCAGGTCCCACAGCCATTTACATTAAGTTACCATTGATATTTTAATTGTATTTTATTCGAAATTTTCGAACTATTTGACTCCCTTGACTTTAATGGGTCCGTTTTTGAACTTTCTCTTTCCATATAGTTCGAACGTTCGAAAGTTTGACCACTCTAGTCCTCATCATTGGCGTTATTGAGTTTTAAAATCTGCAGCACAAACACACACAAAATGCGATTTTTCAAGCCAAATTCAAAGTTTATTCTTAAACTTTCCTTTTCTAGTTTCTATTGACACTGTTCACTAGCTCTCCATCCCACATGCTGCCTAGGATTTTATACAGCTACTAAATTACTACTACAGGAAAGTGTTTCTACATATAAAAACAGTATAGAACAGGTAACTGTCAGTTTGTAAACATTGTGTTAGGCTGACAGGCTTTCAGTTAGTTCATTCATATTTGTAAGGGGGTGGCTTAAGTTAAAGGTCCCTGTCTGAGAGCTGTAGGAGTAGCCAATGACAAGCACCAGTGTGTTATATAGACCAAACCCTAGAGACAAAGGGGGATCTCCATGGGCGTCCGCATATAGGGGCAAGGTGGGTTTTTTGTGTCCTGTTCCTGCACAAGTGTGATTGATTTGTTTAATAAGCTGTGCCATTCCCCTGTCCCCCTACCTGCAGCAGCTCACTCTCTCCCATTGCCCCTGTCCCCCTACCTGCAGCAGCTCACTCTCTACCATTGCCCCTGTCCCCCTACCTGCAGCAGCTCACTCTCCCCATTGCCCCTGTCCCCCTACCTGCAGCAGCTCACTCTCTCCCATTGCCCTGTCCCCCTACCTGCAGCAGCTCACTCTCTCCCATTGCCCCTGTCCCCTACATGCAGCAGCTCACTCTCTACCATTGCCCCTGTCCCCTACCTGCAGCAGCTCACTCTCTCCATCGCCCCTGTCCCCCTACCTGCGCAGCTCACTCTCTCCCCATTGCCCCGCCCCCACCTGCAGCAGCTCACTCTCTCCCATTGCCCCTGCCCCCTACCTGCAGCAGCTCACTCTCTCCCATTGCCCCTGTCCCCCTACCTGCAGCAGCTCACTCTCTCCCATTGCCCCTGCCCCCTACCTGCAGCAGCTCACTCTCTCCCATTGCCCCTGCCCCCCTACCTGCAGCAGCTCACTCTCTCCTTTTGCCCCTGTCCCTCTACCTGCAGCAGCTCACTCTCTCCCATTGCCCCTGTCCCCCTACCTGCAGCAGCTAACTCTCTCCCATTGCCCCTGTCCCCCTACCTGCAGCAGCTCACTCTCTCCCATTGCCCCTTCCCTCTACCTGCAGCAGCTCACTCTCTCCCATTGCCCATCCCCCTACCTGCAGCAGCTCACTCTCTCCCATTGCCCCTGCCCCCCCTACTGCAGCAGCTCACTCTCTCCATTGACCTGTCCCCTACCTGCAGCAGCTCACCCTCACTCTCTCCTTGCCCCTGTCCCCTACCTGCAGCAGCTCACTCTCTCCCATTGCCCCTGTCCCCCTACCTGCAGCAGCTCACTCTCTCCCATTGCCCTTGCCCCCTACCTGCAGCAGCTCACTCTCTCCTATTGCCCCTGTCCCTCTACCTGCAGCAGCTCACTCTCTCCCATTGCCCGTCCCCCTACCTGCAGCAGCTCACTCTCTCCCATTGCCCCTGTCCCCCTACCTGCAGCAGTTCACTCTCACTCCTCCATTGCCCCTGTCCCCTACCTGTAGCAGCTCACTCTCTCCATTGCCCCGTCCCCTACCTGTAGCAGCTCACTCTCTCCCATTGCCCTGTCCCCCTACCTGTAGCAGCTCACTCTCTCCCCTTGCCCCCTACCTACAGCAGCTCACTCTCTCCCATGATGATGATCAGAAAGTGGATGGGGTTAGATTGAAAGGACGAGACAGAGAGGTTTTTAGTGAACACTAGGTCCAGGAAGTGGCCATCCTTGTGAGTACTAGGGTACGTTACCATTGCAATGTGTTGTGAGAATTCAAAAACCGGCGTCCTCCTGGACCCCGTGCCTGATTGTAACGTTCGTACTCCCCAGCTCCTTCTACTTACCTGCCCTAGATCCTGTTCCTCTCCCTTGAGACTTACCTAGCCTGCTCCAGAGACTTACCTTCCATACAGCACACAGTTAATTACCTTTTTTAGAGTGGAGATACCCTTAACATGTGTCATGTATATCTGGCAGAGTGTCGGTGGTGAAGGCGGCTGTAATTACTATTCTCAGTTAGGGTACGAACTGGTAGAGACTACAGGCGTCCCAAAACTGAGTAGGGTAAGAGTGCCAAAAGGGAGGCAAGAGCACTCTGGAAACAGTCAGTGGTGTAATGTGTTCTTTGGTGTGAATCTGGATCACAGGAGACCAAGGCGGTACTGATAACAGAAGTAGGCAGGCAGGTATGGAGACAAAGAATGTACTGGTAGTGAAAAACACGCTAGCAGATATGGAGACCAAGCTGTGCTGTAGTGAAAGCAGGCTAACAGAGATGGAGACCAAAGCTGTACTGGAAGCTGGAGTGGTCGGTAGATATGGGAGACCAAGCTGTGCTGTTAGCAGAAGCAGGCTAGCATAGATGAGACCAAAGCTGTACTGGAAGCAGGAGTGGTCGGTAGATATGGAGACCAAGCTGTGCTGTAGCAGAAGCAGGCTGGCATAGATGGAGACCAAAACTGTACTGGAAGCAGGAGTCACTGGCAGGCAGGAAGGCAGAGGTAGAAGCAGTATACAACGCACAAAGGAACAAGGCAGGATAGCCACAGAGTAGAAATTTTCGAGTTTCGATTTTCGAAAATTGTCTACTTTCGATTTCGATGAATGTCTACTTCGATTTCGATGAATGTCTACTTTCGATTTCGATGAATGTCTACTTTCGATTTTCGATGAATGTCTACTTTTATTTTCGCTGAATGTCTTCTTCTATTTTCGGTGATTGTCTACTTTCGATTTCGATAAAAATCGAAAATTCTAAAATCCAGGTTCCGTGAAATTTGACAGATCCGCAAGTTTCGTCGGACTTCGAAACCCTAAGATTCCATTTGAAACCGGGTTCTATTCAAACCCACATTACATTTCTACCACAGAGAGAATAGTAGCCAAAAGCAACAACAAGATTAAAACAATCGACACTTACCCAGTGAAGTAACCGCATAAATAGAATACTTCCCAGGAGCAGTGCGTACGCATGAATGAGCGTGAGCGACACATGACGTCACAACTCGTGCCGGATCTACCATGGGTGGGTTGGTGGCATTGCCAGGAGTCCTTCCCGGTCGGCTCCTATTGGCTGAGGAGACCGTTGAGAAGGGAGCCGTGAAGGGTCCTGACAACATGAAATTGTACCCACCAAACCAAACCACCAATCTCCCCTAAACTGCTTGGTCTTCACCCCTAGGAATTTTTCTCTAACAATTTCTTGGCTGTGTGCGCAGATTTGTATTATCTGTAGGCAGCGCAGGCGTGAGTGCGTACTCCTCCTCAGTGCTAGAATCACCTGAGTAGGAAGTGTGGCGAAGAGTCTAGCATACGGACGGTAAGTGGGGCTAAACAGTCAAACAAATAAAACTTTATAAGTCTCTGTACATGTCTTCAATCAATTAGTCATGTTGAAACATTTTTGCCATTTCTATATACTGTGAATAATAAGGGAAATTCAACAAGGATATCTATACAGAATATTTCACAAAAATATATACATATGATAGATTATCAATGGCAGATCAGACAGGAATATCAATATAGGTTATTATGTATGATTCTCTAATAACTGGGGATATAGTAAACAGTATAGCGAATCGGGGAGCCATATTCCATATATACAGAATACTACCATATTTCTGGCAATATATACAGAAGGCGGCTAAGACCAAAATCAGAGCGATGTAATCTAGAGTTATCAATAAGGAGGTAAACATAGATCCACATCAGTAAATATTCCGTCTCTGTGTTAAAAAAGAAATGGATCAAACTCTTGGAGACTTCAAAAAAGTACATAAAGTTCGTGTTTCATAAGGTAAACTAGTCGATATAATCTTATCCATATTATAGACAGTGATATAATCAAAGGTTCTTATCTTAAAGGAATTGAGTCCAGTTCCCCATTTGATGAATAGTCTACTGTCTCGTGGTTAAGGAAAAAAGTTTGTATCCACATCGATGAGAACTCCAGTTTGTAATCCAGTTTGTAATTCCCATCCATCGTCACTTGGGTGGGAATTCAATACCTAAATAGAATGAATTAAATCAAATAAATGGAGCTAGATCAATTCTTCATTAAGACCTTAGGAGCTCTACTATCCAACAAGTAAATCCATCTGGTCTCTGCACGTAAGAGTTTATTAGTCACCACCCTTATTGTATTTGTATAGAATCAATCCTTTACTGGAGCTGTTATGGAATTTGGCAAAGTGTGCTGCAACACTTAATATACCTTGCCTTCTCTCCAGTGCCGCTCTGCCAGTCTTATGTCAGATAAATGTTTACTTGCCCACATATAGTTTTTTTACAGGGGCAGATAAGTCCGTAAATAACGTTTCTGGATTTACAGTTAAAGTATTTCTTAATATTAAAATATCTGTCACCTGTTGCATTCCAGATATTGTCCAGATTTTGGTGGGCGTAGGGTTACGGCCAATTCGAGGGTTACCAAATGATACTTTGGAGGGTTAGCGAAAATAGAACCATAAATTTGAGGATTACCGAAATCGAATGATACTTTAGAGAATTACCGAAATTGAACAATACTTTCAAGAGTTAGCGAATTATACATTCTAGGGTTAGTGAAAACAATCATACATTCAAGAATTACCGAAAATCGAAGGCTACATTCAAGAGTTAGCGAACGATACATTTGAGGGTTAGTGAAAACGATCCGTATACTCGAGGGTTACCGAAAACGAATGATACATTCGAGGGTTAGCAAACGATACATTTTAGAGTTAGCGAACGGCCCGTAAATTCGATAATTATCGAATTTTCGATAATTACTGAAAATACAGCCGTGAGTCCGGAAAGTCTGAGAAATCGGGTATGGGATAGTTCGAGAAATCTGAGTCCGCTCGAAATTTAAAGTTCGACTCGAACTCGTGTTCGAGCTCTAGTCCATCTCTAGTAAGTAGTATGGGGTCCGGTCCGCCGCACCTGGATCCGTCACGGAACCCCTCGGTTTAGAAATCCGAAAGACCGTCCAAACCGGAAGGATCCTTCTGATTTCGGGACTTGCGGAACACATTTTCAAAGATTTTCGAATGTACGGAGCTTTTTTCGATAATTTTCAAAAATATCTTTGAACGTTTTAATCCTTGAAAATACGATCGGAGACCACTTTCGAGTTTCCAATTGTATTTCGAAAATGGAATGTTCAAGGTTATTTTCGAAAATTATGAAAATAGCCTTGAATGTTCGATAAACTTCGAAATAGGGTCGGAAACTCGAAAGTGGTCTTCTATCGTATTTTTGAGGATTTTGAAAGTTCAAAGATATTTTTGAAAATTATCGAAAATAGCTCAGTTCATTCGAAAATCTTCGAAAATTCGTTCCTTTTGGATCTTGGATCTTTGGGATTTTATCGAGATCGGGAAATCCAAAACGGAACTATGTAGTTTCGGCCATCTCTAGTATTAGTATCACTTTGTGATATTGGAATGCTGAGAAATAAAACATGTTAGAAAGGTAAATTTCTGCACAACCACATTAAAATGAAAAGCGAGGCACTGATTACTGCTTCTATATCAAGGTGTTCTTCCTTCTGATTCAGTATGTTTTGAGGCTTTAGTTGCCCTTTAAATGGACCCATTAATACTGAACAGCAGAATTCCCATACAGTATCCCCATACAGTATTGGTGCCAATATAATAATAGTCAATCCAGTAACCCCCAATTCCTTGGCACTCCAGATGTTTGGAAACTGCAACTCCATCATGCTTTGGTTGCTAGGAGTTGATGGTAGTGTCAAAACTAGTGGTTAAGGATTGTGGGGGACCTTCAACCCCATGTTTTGCCCAGGGCCTCTATAGACTTTAAACCCTCACTGTTTGTAATATATTGTATAGTGTAGTATTGGTCTTAAAAAATAGATTTATCCATCCAGTCCAACCCACTCCGCAATAACCACATTACCTCCCAAGGAAACGGCCACAATGTGCCGCAACGCGATCGCACGCACAATCACATGTTATTACATGTGTGATTCCGCTGCATTTGCGCATGTGATTTCTTCTTTGAGAAACAAAATCGCATGCGAATGCGCTTTAAAATGGTGACCGCATTGCGTATGCAAAGGAAACACAATTGCATGCGTTTGCGGCGATTGCAGTGTTAGAAAAAAAATCGCAACGCGCAAAAGGAAAGCAATAGTGTGGCCAGCCCTAACTATGTATCCAGAGGAAGGTAAACCCCCATCCTTTGGACTCCATGATATAATCAATGACATATATTTCACTTTATTAATTTGGTTTGAAAAAGCCAAATTCCCTTTCTTTCTATTTCTTCTTCCGTTTATTCTTCTGCTTTTTGGACCGTATCTCCTCCCACAGTTTTTGAGCTAGAGACATGAAATTCAGTACAGACGTGCGGGCATAAGGAGAAGTGTGCTTTCTTCTAGCTAAGGAATCCGCAGAAGTGTTACGGTGTTATTGGTGAATTTCCTGACATTTTTTCCCATAGACTATAACGGTAACAATCCTCAAATGTAGATATTACAAAACAGTTTGTTCATGGTCATAAATACAAACGGTGATACCCCCAACCTACACAGAGATAGGTACACCCACCTACTGACCTACCTTTCCGTACCCATGAAAGCCATACTTGACTACAATTACATAAAAGGTATAGTCAACTAATTTTGATCAATCATCAATGAAAGTTGGTTATATATCATACATGCAAAAAGACATACCCCCAACCACACATGCCCCCAACCTCATATGAGTACACACACCTACTGACCTGCCCTTCCATTCCTGTGGCAGCCATACTTAAAGGGTAAATAAAGTTAAAAAAAATAAAGTTAGTTTTGTGGTTGTAAATGCACCCTCATTCAGACCCAGGTACAGACACCCACTGATCTACTTATCCATTACTGTGGCAGCACATACTTAAAGGGTAACTAAATTAAAAAAAACTAATTTAGATTATTGTCAATAAAAGATAGTTTTATGGTTGTAAACACAAAAAAGACATACCCCCTCAACCAGACCCAGGTACACACACCTACTGATTTACTCATTCATTACTGTGGCAGCCATACTTAAAGGGTAACTAAAGTTAAAAAAAATTTTAAAGGGACAGTTCAGTGGAGATTATCAATATTTGATAAATTGTTAGTTTGTGTAATGCATACTTAGTTATTCTATATTCTCTTCCTCCATTTTGAAAAATCTGTTGATTTTATACCCTTGCTGTTCCCTGCTGTAACATTAGTG